>CAOLHI010002167.1:0-284184 GCA_948474755.1 Ctenosaura bakeri
AAAACTGTAAATCCCAGGAATCCATAGGATGTTGCCATGGCAGTTCAAGTGGAATAATTGTACTTTAACACTGTAGTGTGATAGGGCCCAAAGATGGTAAGGGGCAATTTTCTGAGCTGTGTCAACATTTTTTTTCACAGGCTGCATCAGAAGAGATTGTTGTCCCCATGATAAACCCTCTCCTGGGGTCTACAACTTTGATATAAAATTAATCTAACCCACCAGAGAGGCCACCCTAATGTGCACGTAGGCAATAACAGTTGTACAACTGAATGAACCAGATAGGCCAGGAAAATCCCCAGTCATGTATCCACAGGAGAGCTCATGTTGTGATAACTCATGGTGGACAGAAGTCCTTAACCTTTAAGGAGTCCACTTGAAGGGAGTAAAAGTGTTCCCGGAAAATTGGGCACTGGAAGCAATAAAACCTTATCAGATCCATCTCCAGAAACTCACACCACAGCCTCAAAGCGGAGGAAGATCCTGTGATTTAGATGACGCTTTGTTATCTTCTGAGAAATGCCAGTGTGTTGTTTTTCTTTTCTGTCCCTGTTTGTTTTCCCCGCGAAAGGATTTACCTTCAAAGTAAATTTTTCCTACGAATAGTCCCTATTTTTGGATAGTTAGGCAAGGAGAGAAAGGTGAGGCAAGGAGGAGGAGTATGATGCCTCCCGGTCATACGAACTGACCAGCCCTCCCTCCCGACAGCTGTGTGATGTCCTCAGCGTCTCTTCGCTGATCTGCTTCTTGGACCAAGAATTGCAGGAAGAGGTGCAGTATCACCCAAGCTGCGAATCCCTCAACAATCCCTCTATCTTATTTCCACTCTTTATTTCTATTCGCCCTCGGATGCATGTGTGCGTGTTTGCGTTAGTGCAAACTATTACCATTCAATAAAGTCATTCATTGGACCTCTTTGGGTGATTTCTTACTGAGCCTGACCCCGTAAACGTTGGGTAAAAGATCCTTAATTACCCTTGCATTGCTAAAGCAGTGCTCAGAGCTAATTTCCCCCACAAGTGATAATTTTGACAGGCATTGGGAACCCCACACAAACAGGATAACAAGATGTTATGCTAACTTTTCCCTACAACAAGGAGCCATGGTGGCACAGTGGTTAAATGCCAGTACTGCAAGCCACAAGGTTGTGAGTTCGATCCTGCCCGGCTCCAAGGTTGACTCAGCCTTCCATCCTTCCGTAGGTTGGTAAAATGAGTACTCAGCTTGTTGGGGGCATGTATAGAAATGTTTCGAAATACATGCTATTTGTAAGTTGTTCGCCGCCTCGATCCATATGGAGAGGCGGGATACAAATAAATAAATAAAAATAAATAAATACAACTGTATTTTCCATAGGGAAGAAGAACGGGAAAGTTGAACTGCCGCTTTTCTGAACTTTTTTTTTTTTTGGTGGTAGAGGGGAGGGAGACATTTGAGGGGAAAAAAATCAACCTAAAAATGGGGCTGAGAGAATGTGATGGGCCCAAGGTCACGCAGAGGGTTTTCATGACTAAGCAGAGAAGTGAACCCTGGTTTCTGAGCTCACAGTTCCAACACCACTGCAAGCTCTGTAAGCTTGGCCACAGTAGAGTTGTTGAATCAGGTTTATCTGTGTGCCCTGGTGGGACTAAGCAAAAAGACTGGGGCAAAGATTTCAGGGTGGATTAGAGAGAAAACCATTTTAACTCAGTCTAAGATCACTTATCATTTAAAACAGTATGGTACTGTATAATCCAAACACTATGAATGCAAAGTGAAACATTCAGCAATTAACACAAATCAAAGCCATGTCACAATGTTAATACAAGAGATATCAGAATTTCTGTCATGCAATTCTTGCTAGCAATTTTGTGACAGAAAGTCACCCCCATTGCAGCAGAGAGCTATAATTATGGGAAAAGAACCTTGCAACCTGTTTTTAAAAAAATTGAATACATGAAAGTGTTAAGTTTTTCAAAGTACAGGGTGCTTCATTTGCTGTGTTTTGTGGACTCTAATCTCCCAAAGTATCTTCCCCAATAAAAGTCTCTTATCTGTGAGGAAGGAGCAATGATCAGTCATTGCTCCCAAGAAGTCATTAACTAAACACCACTCTGCTTATGGCCAGAGGTTCAGAAATGTGGGTGTGTGTGTGAATCATGGATACAGAAGGTGTACCAGCCTAGAAGGAGGGTGTACAAGCCTAGAAAGAAACTATCTTGCAGAAAGAAAAGGATTCAAGGCACTTGTGCAAACTTACTTATGATACCAAGAGTGTACTGTGATCCTTGGGGGTTTAAATACCCTAAAGACACCAGATCCCACCTGGTCTTGGAAAGCTAACCAGGGTCAGCCCTGGTTAGTACTTGGATGGGAGACTGCCAACAGATACCAGGTACTGTAGGCTATATAGCAGAGAAAGGAACTGGCAACATGGCCTCTCATTCCTTGCCTAAGAAAACCCTATGCAATCCATGGGGCTGCCATAAGTTCACAGGCAATTTGGTGGCACCTACCTGTACGCATCCTATGATCTCGCTCTCTCCTGTTTCTCTTCCCGCTGTTTTGCTACAAACAACTGAAACCATCCTGTGATTTTGGAGCAAGTTGCTGCCTGCTAGGTCTCTGAGACGACACAGAAGGCTCTTTCCCTGAACCCTTTTCTTGGCCTTGGAACTAGAAAACTTATGGATGCCAAGCATGTGCCGTACCAGCTACTCTCTCCCTCCGTGGCTCTTTGGGGTTGCCAGGATTCCGTGCTTTGTTTCCACAGATGCCTGAAAAGTCTGCATTCCCCTTCTTTTCTTCCTGCATCGCGTGACCAATGCCCTGCTCTGAACATTTTGGCAGGGGAAAGGGGGCTTTTCTTTACAGAGTTGCTATGGCTGGGGGCACAGAATGCCCAAGAGAAAGTCAGCTTTTGAGCCCTTGTGTGAGATTTCCCTGCATCTCTCCGTGTTAAAAAAAGATACTCTTTTTGCCTAAAAGGAGAGAGTCCCAGGAGATTCTGTGCTGTGAATGGGACCCATTACTAAGGAGCCTTGCTTCCGAGTACCCCAGTTTATGAGACAATCCCACGGACAGCAGTCTATGCTTAGCCGTACTCTCGCTCTCAAACACCACGCGCGCACAAGCTCTCCTTCTCTTACCTGCTGCCGGAGGCGCATCCTGACCTCAGTCTCTCCAGCTGGCCTTCCTCTGAGTCAGCAATGCTGGTTCCGAGTGGCTCCTCTGGCTGGATAGATCCCTTCAGATCCCTCCTCCTCTTGGAAGGGCCAATCAGAAAGTAAGAGACACCTCCAAGTTCAAGGCAAAAAGTAAGCTGGTGGAAGGATGCAGGTGGTACTGTCATCCCTCTCTTGCATATCTTTTGCTATTGGTTCTCCTTTGCCTATCATTTTCCTCCCAGGGTTGTTGTGGGGATGAAGGGAGGGACACAGTCCCAATTCTCTAGTTAAGATAGTGTATATTCATTGTGTTTTCAACAACATTGTATTGTTTGCTGTCCTCAGAATTTTGTCAGATCAATGAATTGCACACACACATGCACACACACAGAGCGAACAAGAGAGAACTGTGTTCCCGGAAGCCTGCACAGCTGTGGGCTTCAGAGACTGGAAGGGAAAATAATGCAACTTTCCAGGTGCTGTATTCCAGCTTCCAGTGTTCCTCACCATTGCCTACACCACCTCAGGTTACTGGGACTATTGCAGTCCAAGAACACCTGGAGCACTGTGTGATCGCCACCCCTGCATTCCATGGGCCACAGGGCAAAGTACAATCTCTTGGCCTCGTCGCAACAGGGAGTTTCCTTGCCTTGCGGATTTCCAAGGTGAGCTATGCAAAGCACTTTCTGGGTTCTAGAACAGAGGTAGGCAATGGCAACCCTCTGTACATGTTTGGATCATAATTTCTCTGCATTGGCTATGCGGCCTCATGGGAGTCGGAAGCCAAAATATGTAGAACAGGGGTAGGCTAAGTGTGGCTCCTGAATCCCACTTCTGTGGCCCCCTGCAGCCCCACATCTGTCCCCCCAAAGCCCACCAATTTTCTAAAAAAATATTGACACAATTTTCAGGCCATTTTTGCCCCCAAATGATACAGAAATCCCCCAACATGTGAAAATATCTTCAAAGGCATACAACCATCCTGTAGTATCTCCAAATACCTCCATTTTCCTCTAAAGCCCATCTCAAAACGGCCACAAGAAGTGATGGAATGTCACTTCCTGGGTTCATTTTGAGAGGGAGTGCAGGAGGAAACAGGCATTTGGGCTTGCTGTGAGGTCTATGGCCTGGAAATGGGTCTGGGTGGGGGGAAACTGGCCCCTTGGCCTCTGTGCAATTGGCCAGCTCAGATTTAGGAGGCCAGACTTACTGACCTCCACTCTAGAAACATGCCTTCAGGGGATACTGATTTTCCACGTAGAGAAACATGTCAAAAAACATCCCACCTGTCCTGCCAACATTAGTTGTGGAAGACCCAAAGGATTTTGTATCACGTTCTAGGGCACACATTCAATTTCTGCAGGTTTGTATCCTAGAGCAGGTTTATAACCAAAGGGTCGATGGCCGTATTGGGAATGTCACCATTGCAATCTGTGTAAAGCAATGAAATAGACTAGGTTGTCATGCCCAAAATATAGCAGAGATTGCTCCCACAGCTTTGGAAGCGTACCCAGCAGCAGAGAATATCTTAGCAGCAATGCACTGTAGCCAGGAAAAACTCACCCATGCCAATTGTTTTCTTCCATCAAGGAGGTAATTTATTCTTGAGTTACAGTGTGTACATATTCACAAGAATCTCCAGAAAACATTCCAGCATTCTCCTGCTTGCTCTTTCTGACAGAGCCTCCAGCAGACACATCAGACATTGTATGCAACTTGCTAGCTAGTACTCAGCTCCATTTATACTCACACTAGCTGATGCAATCCTGCAAACCTTTGCATTCTTCCCACACCTGATGCAACCTTCTCCCCTGATTGCTCATCAGCATGACTCAGCATGATTCAGCTAAAGTCACATGGCTCTCCACAGGTGCACTTAATGACCCACATCACAAAGCATTTTCTACAGGTTTGGTCCAACCTTTTCTTGACATAGGTGACCTGAAATGTTTCTACCAAATTCGACTACCTAAACCACCCCTAAAATTGCACATATTGCTCAACAGCAATCTTTTCTTTGAAAGTGTTGCATTCCTCACTGCTGAGTGTCTTATTGAGGCAATCTTAATAAACTGAAGTAGAATCAAAGGACTGAAAGAGAGCACAAGGGCTATCAAGTCCAACCCTCTCCCATGCATGAATACACCATCAAAGTGCTCCTGACAGAGGCCATCTAGCCTCTGCTCAAAAACCTCCAAAGGAGATTCTACTCCACTCCACTCCGGCAGCATATTCCATTACCAAACTGCTCTTGTTCCATCATTTTTATCAGCCTGTGTGATTTATTCAGTACCAGTTGCTATTTTTTCTGCCTAAAAGCTCTTTAGGTTAGTGATTGCCTCATCATTTAGCTCAAACTTCATAAAATTGGAAGAGACCCCCAAAGGCCTTCCAGTTCAACCCCCTTCTGCCATGCAGGAAGACACCATCCAATTATTCCCAACAGACGGCCATCCAGCCTGTTTAAAAACGTCTGAAGAAGGAGACTCCACCACACTCCCAGGCAGCAGCAGATTCCACTGACAAACTGCTGTTACTGTCAGGAAGTTCTTCATAATGTTTAGGTGGAATCTCTTTTCTTGAAGTTTGAAGCCACTGCTCCATAGCATCCTAGTCTCTGGTATGGAGGAGCAGCAGAGGCAGTGGCAAAGCCCTCCAGCCACTCTCTTCTGCCTTGTGAAGAAACCCTGCCAGCTTGAAGGTAGAACTGGGCAGCAGGTGTGCTCCCCACCAGAGATTCAAATATACTGTACCTTTTAAAATGTGTTATATATGGTTTGGTGGGGCCCTATAAATATTTATGGTTTGTTGACTTTCTTGGGGCTCCTGGACCCCTAGCACCACAAATGTGGAGAAATCACAACAATGTATAAATAAATATTTTAAAAATAAACATGTAATTTAATTATTCTGATTGAAACTGGGGCAAATGGTTCTTTGGTAGTCGCAGACCAAGCACAGACAAAATCAGGTGATCCAACAGATGGGAATCAGCCACTTCTTTATTTCCCCAAGTTCCACAGCACTGGTTCACAGACACACATGATGGCCACAGGCTAAGGACATACACAGCAATCTGTCCAATGTGACAGCACACACAAAACATTGGGAGAGAGATAATAAGCACGCACAATCCTTTAGGGAAAATCTATGCCACAACAGCAGCATCTCCCTCAAAGTTTTCAAGAATATCTTGCAGGTTTAGGCCCATCTATATCATTTGTTTTTCCTACGGAAGATGTAATCTCCCAAAATAGACCTTTCTGCTGAGAGAAGCTGAAGACTAGACTGCCTTTTCAAGGACCCTAAGAAAAGCCCAGTGAGGGCTCATCAAAGCCCTAGGTAACCTGGTACTTGCTCCCCATGCCAGCCAATGTGATGCTTCTGAGAAGCCCCCAAGCAAGTCATGAAGGCAACAGACCTCTCCCAGATTTTCCCCCCAGCAGGCAACACTTAGAAGTACCTTGCTGTTATCAAGAAGGTAGCACAGACTGAATATGAATGGTAGCTGTTGATTGCTAGACCATCCATGAACCTAACTACAGTCTTCCCTTCACATTCTTGGGTTTGACCCTTGTGAATTTGATTATTCAAGAAGCACGTGCTTGCCTCCCCTTCAATTTCCCCCTCACATTCCCTTGCGTTAACCTGGGCTTGTGAGATTTGTTTTTAAAATGAGCCCCCCCATTGCTGAAGGTGTGTCCCCTCTTCATGTGGCTTCCCGTTCTGCTGTGTAATGGCTGTCTGGTCTTTCTTCTCCTACCCCTCTTTTCTCAAGATGCCCACTGGAAGTGGCTAAAACACAAGAACTCTGCTCTTTTCCATCTCAGAGGAAAGTATTGGTAAGCCCTTTGCCTTGGCTTGTTCTTCTGCCCACCTGCAGCACCCGGGCCAGAGGCAAAGGAATGAGAGGGGTGAGCTCTGGAGGGGAGCTGCCAGTGGGGAGAGTTATTCAAGGTTTTTCCACTTCTATGAGGATTCTGTGCCCTGAACCTTCACAAATGTGGAGGGGCTACTGTATGCCCTTTTTAAAATCATCTAAGCCGTTACACCATGTCCTACCAAATTATGTAGTTAAAACTTTGTACTATATGAAGAACTCCTTCCTTTGGCTAGTCTCCGGTCTCTTATCATTAAGGTCTACTGGATGGCTCCAGGTTTTAATGATATGAGAGAAGACAGACACCCTCCATACCTACCTAGTTAAGTCGTCCTTGCTTTCCTTTTGTTCCTTAACTACAAGGTCTCAAACATTGTTTTCTTTCATCACAGTTGAACTTCTTGAGTTCACCTGTGAATTCAGACACAAAAGTAGGGAAGAGGTGCAAACAAGATCATCAAGTGGTTGAAACAGCTTCCCCAAAGATAAAAGCATTCAAGACTTCTCTCTCTGTGTGTGTGTGTGTGTGTACTCATGAAGACATTTTCCTTTACATATTCCTTGATTTATTACACAATAAACAAAACACGGTCCTCCAAACTGTGGTTGGATTGCAACTCATATCGATCCCAGTCAGAAGAACCACTGGTGGGGAATATTGGGAGTTGCAGTTCAACAACTGCAGGGGAGGCACTTTGCCCACTGCTGGTTTATACAACACAGATTTTTTCCCAGGTGCAACTACAACTCCCATCACCATCCAGTAGGGGAACTGTAGTCCAACACATCTACCAGACCCCAGTTTGTTGAAAGCTGATAGAAAGACTGTTAACAATTTCTAGATCCTACTGTGAAAGGTGGGAGAAGGCAAAACCCGTTCCTCTGTGAGCAAGTTTCCCTCAAAACACGCCCAACACACAGAGTGACAGAGGAATTTCTGTGTTGCATTAGGAGCATAATGGAGGGGATGCTTTTCATGTGGGTTCAAACATACTGAGCACCACATGCTAAGTACCCTGAGGAAACACACAGAAGTTTCTGCAGTAATGTGATGTGATAAAAGGGCCTCAGTTGGCAAAAGAACAAAATGACCAACCAGCCCAAGGCAACAGAGCAAGAGTCTCTACTGGCACACTCTGGCTTTTTGAGGCAGTCGCCACATACCTCAGGAGCTGTTCTCTCAAGAAACAAGGCAAGAGCAGCTCATGGGACTGTTGAGGAGAAGAATCATAACTGGTGGAGAAGCCCTCTTTCTTTGGCAAAGAAAACAGAATTATGCAAATCACATCTGGTTCAAAATCACGGTTCCTACTAATTTATGAACAGAATAAAAGGGGGGGGGACAAAGAGACCTTCTGAATACATTATTCTGGCTTCCTTCATTATGAAGACTCTTTAGAGCCAGTGACTGCTCGCTGCGACAATCCAAAAGTTTGCGGCCAGAGTACTAGTAACCTGGCTCAGTGCCCCAGACCAGCCCCTTCCTGTCCTCTTCATTCCAGTGATTCCATGGAGCCTGCTGCACCCAGTGTCCAAAGGACAAAAAGCAATGAAATGCCCAATCCAGACAGTCACTATAGACCATCGCCTTGCTTCCCTCCTCAGTCCACAGAGGGAATATCATACCGATACTTGGAAATGGTGCAGTTGGCCAACCTGCCATAGACAGTGGGTAGGAGATAGCGGTGATACACGTGGAAGCCCACACCCTCATACATGGCCCGAGCCTCGTGCTGCACCATGAGGGTGTTCAGCACCACGGACTTGTAGCCATGCTCTCGGGCAAAGGCGATCACGGTCCTGCACAGGGCCTTGGCGATACCTTGGCCTCGATAGTCCTTCCGAACTGACATGCGCTTCAACATGAGCTCATCCTGGTGCTCCTCAGAGGGCCTGGCTCCCACGATGGCCACCACGCAATCGTCCACCTCGGCCACCCAGAAACAAGCCCCTTTGTCCACTGGGTAAGTGGCCTGGATGTCCAGCAGGTCATCCTGCAAGCAGTGGTCAATATACATGGACCAGATATAGCCCAGGAGTTGGCGTCCAACGGCCAGCAAAAGGGTGACGGCAAGGATGGGCAGGAGGAGTGACTTGGAGCTGGTGAGCAGGAGGCAGAAGGTGCAGGAAAGAACCAGGATCAGCCAGGGCTGCTTCAGCATGTGCACGCACAAGGTCGGCACGTGTTCACTCATCCCTGTGGCAAACAAGTCACGCACTGTCTCATAGTCCTCAGGGCGGTATTCACGAATAAGGTAGGTCACCATGGCGCACGGGGCAGAGATGGGCAAAGAACAGTTGTGAGCTTGACACCAGCACCAAAAGAATGTATTTGGTAGGAGTATACCAGAATCCTTGAACAAAGAAAGAAAGAAGGCTGTTATCAGAAGATAATTAACCAGTGCAGTTTAGGGTGTGACTCTTTGGAACATAGTAACTGCAAACACAACTTTAGCTGTCAAGTAGACTGGCTGGAAGAGCAATCAAGAGCTTTAACACAGAAACAAGAGGCTACGCTGGTCTTTCTCCCACTGCTGGAAACAGGTCTCAAATCCTGGACTGTCTTGTTAGCAACCACAATTTTACTATTCCTGTCTCCTATATAGGGATGGGTGTGATTGTTTTTGTCTTCAAAATCACAATGAAATGTCCAGAAAGTGCTTCACAAGCACAGAGCTGTCCGCGACAATTTTCTGCCTGTCCTTCCTAGCCAATTCTAAGCTTGGTAGGGGGCAGAGATTGCAAGAAAAAGGGAAGATGGATTTGTTTGGCCACTGAAAACATCTTCCCTGTGGTGCCACAATCTTCTTTACCCCCCCCATTTCTTTTCCTCAGCCCTCACTTTCTTAGTTCCTCGTGTGACCATGCAGATTCTGTAGATCTAATTGAATCAATAACCTTTGACGTAATTTCCCCCAGCCAACATATCCTCTTCAAATAGGTTTCATACCACACAAGTCCAGTGCCCCCTTCAGGAAAAAAAAATGGGCTAGTTGGAACACTTCTTTTAACAGCCATTAAGCAGCCATAACAGCCTAGACTTGACACAAGGGCTATGAATGGCCGAACCCGATTCATAGGGGAGAGATAAAGCAAGATTTAAATAAATGGTCCAAATTGGATTTATCATTAACGGGGAGGATAGCAACGGTCAAAATGAACATTTTGCTAAAAACGAACTTTTTATTTCACAATCTGCCAATTATTACTAACGAAGTACCCTTTAAACAATGGGATAAAGACCTTTCAAATTTCATATGGAATGCCAAAAAACCTAGAATAAAATGGAAAATATTAGAGGATGTTCTAGAACACTTCTTTTAACAGCCATTAAGCAGCCATAACAGCCTAGACTTGACACAAGGGCTATGAATGGCCGAACCCGATTCGTAAGTATTAGGGACTACGTTTTGCAGAATGTAAGTCCACTGAAACTGCCACGTATGGTAGTGGTTTAGCAATACCAGAACATTTTCAATTTTGCTGCAGTTCCAGCTTAGATTTTCTTCCACTCATGTTGCACAACGGCACCCTATTTCCATTTCAGGAAAGAGATCCACAGGGAAAATTTTCCACTGATTATGAGCTACATCTAATTACTGCTTAAGATGAACTTCAGAGTAATGAAGCCGTTAGTTACCTCTTCACACAGCAAATGAAGAGTAAGCGGCGCTGATTCCTGTTGCTATCATGCCCAGTACCACACTTTTAATATCTGCAAAACTGCAGCATGTATTTTTAAACTGTTTTTTGTCCAGTCACTGTTTTAACGTTACCACCTGTTTAGCTGAATTTTAATATTATAAACATACTGTGTTTTTCAGTATAAAAATTACAAAGAAACCTCATTACATATTTGAGACTCAGGAAAGGAAATTTCTAACATAAACCTTCCTGAACTCCAGTCTTCTGCATGCAATATAGTTTTTTTATGTTGAACAGACTAACAGCATTGCAATTTTTAAGTTTATTTCTCCATTTTTTAGAAAATAATGAAGTGAGTCACCTCAGGAACCAGTGTTTGAGGAAAGGAGGAGTGTAGAAATAATAGAAATTATAGATAGATAGATAGATAGATAGATAGATATTGTTTATTACAGTCATAGACCAGTAAAGTAAAAGAAATTAATTGTCAGTAAAACCCTCACTGAGAAAGCCAGAATGTCCTCTCCATCCCTGACATCTACCAATAAATAGTGTTGGCAGTTTTTCAAAACACCAATAAGGGACCGTTGAAGTTCAAAATATGCAGAGTTGACAGACAGGCAGGACCTATGGACAAGTTTTCATTCTACCTAAAGACCAAATGAAAGCACTCATTTCAGTTAACAGCCATGTATTTCTCTGTAAAATTCACATGTTATTGACATTCATAAATTGCATTTTGGCATAGAATCATAGAATCATAGAAATGTAGAGTTGGAAGAGACCCCAGGGGCCATTGAGTCCGACTCCCTGCTAGGCAGGAACACCCATCAAAGCTTTCCCAAGAGATGGCCATCCAGCCTCTGCTTAAAAACCTCCAAGGAAGGAGACTCCACTACACTCTGAGGCAGCAGATTCCACTGCCGGACAGCCCTGACTGTCAGGAAGTTCTTCCTGAGGTTCAGGTGGAATCTCCTTTCCTGCAGCTTGAATCCATTGCTCCTTGTCCTGGTCTCTGGAGCAGCAGAAAACAAGCCCTCTCCTTCCCCTCCATGGCACCCCTTCAAATATCTAAACATGGCTCTCATGTCCCCTCTTAACCTTCTCTTCTGCAGACTCAACTTCCCCAGGTCCCTAAGTCTATCCTCATAGGGCTTCATGGCTTCCAAACCCTTCCCCATTTTGGTCGCCCTCCTCTTAACGGAAGCCCCACAGGCCAAAATACAGGATTTTTTTGGACCTCTTCTACAGTTTACACTATAGGGAAAGCTTTCCAGCCCTCAAATAGGAGATATCCCTCATAAGAAGGGGCAACTGTCGGCCTTTCTTATCAAACAGACATCTCACTGGGGGAAGAGGGAGGAGACGCCATTTGCGGCCCCGCCTCAGGCAGCAGAATGTCTTGGGTCGGCACTGCCGCTGCTTCTCTCCCTCCCTCACCCCCAAAACAAAGGCCCGATAGCTCGTCCATTCCTATCCCGCCGAGGCTGCTCGGCCTTCCCTTCGTCACCTCAGGCTCCCGACCCTCTCAGGAACCCCCTCCCCCGCCTCCCCAAAACCTACACTCACCTTCTCTCCTCCCACGGCAGCAACACATACGACACCCCACACACCAAACTTCGCTGTTGCGTCACTTCCGGCGCTCTAGCCAGACTCTTCGCTCCCTTGCCCGGCCTCTCTCCCACGTGACCTCCTTCGCCAATCAGGAGGAAGCGCTCTCACTCACTGAAGCGAAGCTCCGAAGGCGCACGAGCCGGCGGCTGACCGCTCCGAGGGCGCATGCGCCGCCACCGATGAGTCAAAAAAGTTTCAACTCTATGGTAAAACGCAACCTAATCCAAAAGGACCATAGAGTTCGGGCCTTTTTTGGACAAAGAGTGACAAGGCCTGGTGTGGTTTTAACAACAACAATAATAATAATGTTTATTTATTCCGCCCTTTTCACCAAACTCAACAGTTTCATCTGGTTGCTGTTTAACTTTTTATTTTTTTTTAAAAAAATATCTGGGCCTATTATGTCCCGTCAGCGACTCTACCACAGACAGGAGGTAAGAACACCGGAAGTCCCGTGTCTAAATTCCGGAAGCGTCGCGCAAAAAAAAAAAAAGACTGAGGGGGCGGGCCTTGACGGAGGCGAGGCCTTTGGGTAAGGGGCGTGGTCTGCTCCAAAGAGGCGGGGCTTCAAGTCGCGCGTTAATTGGCTGGTTCTAAAGATAAGGGGCGGGGCCAGCCTGGTGCATCGGGGTTCGAATCTTCGTCACAGCGGCGGAGACTCAGTAGCCAAGTCACACTCTCTCAGCCTCAGAGGGGAGGGAAGGCAGACCCCGCCCCCTCCTCCTGGGATGTTTTGCTTCTTGTGAGGCCAACTCGACGGCCATTAAACCAGGAGGAATCTGCCTCGCCCTGTAAGTTCCACCGAACCAAAGAGCTTCCATTTTATAAGTCTCAGATTTTTGGGGGTGTCTTGTCCTTTCCATGAACTCCTCTGTAGAACACAAGGGAGGAACTACAGGACTCCAAGGCCAGCCTGAACTGGGTTTGGACTGAGGCCGTTTCCGCACCAGCCTGTTATAGCGCGATTATTCCACTTTCAACCTCTTATGGCATCCTGGGGTTTGCAGTTCAGGGAGGGGCCTTGGGAATTCTCAGCCAGAGAGCGCTTGGGCCTCAGGAAACTACAGACCCCAGAATAATTATTATTATTATTATTATTATTATTATTATTATTATTATTATTATTAATATCTTTATTTTTATCCTGCTTTTCTCCCTGGGGGGCTCAAAGCACCTTATGGCCATTAAAAGAAACATAATTAAAACTGTCATGTACAAAAATTAAAAATTAAACCACAATAATAATTAAAACATGTTAAAATACATATAAAAACAGTATTAAAATCTCAATATACAGGTTAAAATACAAATATATATATATATATGAAACATATATATATATACATACACACACACACACAAAATAGCATCCCCTAATGCGCCAAATCTAGTCCAATTGTACAAGTACTTAAGAACATTCTCGGGCTCAGGGTCACACAAAAATATCTGACAATTAACAGATAATTACAAAGGGGACCTTCCCCTCTGACGGGAAAACGGCATGAAACTATGTTCTCATTGCACCCCCTCCACGCTGAGAATGAGACTATATATATAAATATATATGAATGTGTATATCTATATGCATTCATATATATATATATATATATATTTGTGTGTGTATATATATACATACACAGACATACACAAATATATGTATATATAAATGCATATAGATGTGCATTCATATATATATATATTTGTATTATATATATAAAATATATATATTTGTATATATATATATACACACACACACAAATATATATATATATATTTATATATACATACACAGACATACACACACACGCACATATATATATGAATGCATATAGATGTGCATTCATATATATGTATATATATTTGTATTATATATATATAATATATATATATTTGTATATATATACATACACACACAAATTATATATATATATATTTATATATACATACACAGACATGCACAAATATATATATATATATATATATATGAATGCATATAGATGTGCATTCATATATATATATGTATTTGTATTATATATATAATATATATATATATATATATATATATATATTGTATATATATATATACATACACACAAATATATATATATATATTTATATATACATACACAGACATGCACAAATATATATATATATGAATGCATATAGATGTGCATTCATATATATATATTTGTATTATATATATATAAAATATATATATTTGTATATATATATATATATATACACACACACACAAATATATATATATATTTATATATACATACACAGACATGCACACACACACACACACAATATATATGAAAGCATATAGATGTGTATTCATATATATATATATTTGTATTATATATATATATTTGTATTATATATATATATTTGTGTATATATATATATATACATACACACACAAATAAATTTGTATATATATATATATATATACATACACACACAAATAAATATATATATATATATATACACATACACACACAAATATATATATATATATACACACATACACAGACATGCACAAATATATATATATATATGAATGCATATAGATATACACATTCATATATATTTATATATATAGTCTCATTCTCAGCGTGGAGGGGGTGCGATAAGAACATAGTTTCATGCCGTTTTCCCGTCAGAGGGGAAGGTCCCCTTTGTAATTATCTGTTAATTGTCAGATATTTTTGTGTGACCCTGAGCCCGAGAATGTTCTTAAGTACTTGTACAATTGGACTAGATTTGGCGCATTAGGGGATGCTATTTTACCAACTTGTTGGCCACTGTAATACGGACTTTTACCAGCGTGTGACACTGCTATGCAGATGCTGTCTCGAAGCGTACTGTGGGTGGGTTGCTATGCCTGTGTCTAGATTTTAAAGTGCAGATGTACGTTTTGTAAACATCAATGAAATGCTGTTATTTATGTCATATGTGTATATATATATATTATGTTATATATATGTTATGTTATCAAGTAGAAAGTACTTTTTTTTTATCTTTTATCTCTCCTACTAATTTCCCCTTCCCTTGCATTGCTCAGTTGAATAAAAATAAATTAAAAAAAGTCTTAATTAAATAGCAATTAAAATGGACCAGCCCCGATAGCAATTGCCTGCTGGAAGAGGAGTGTTTTTAGCTGTTTCCTGAAGGTAGGCAGGGAGGGTGCCGGTCTGACCTCTTTGGGCAGGGAGTTCCAGAGCCTGGGAGCAGCCACCGAGAAGGCCCCGTCTCTCCCGTGTTCCCACCAGATGCGCCTGGGAGGTGGGAATTCCACAGGATGTTCAAAGTGGAATCATGGCACTATCACAGTGTAGGGCGGAAATGTCCTCTGTTCAGCTATGCAAGTAGTTTAGATAAGTGTGCGGTGAAATTCCTTGGAAGTTTGCCTTCTTGGTTTCCTAACCTAGTATATAAGAGGTATGTCTGTGTGTTCTATAAACTGGTTGACTGCATAGCCCAGGAGTAAGGTTTGACCCTTTTGATTAAAGCTCTGTGTTGCATGTTTTCCTTTTCTGACCAGATCTAGACTTTATAGAATCACAGAATCATAGAAATGTAGAGTTGGAAGAGACCCCAGGGGCCATCCAGTCCAACCCCCTGCCATGCAGGAACACCCTCAAAGTACTCCCTTTGACAGATGGCCATCCAGCCTCTGCTTAAAAACCTCCAAGGAAGGAGACTCCACTACACTCTGAGGCAGCAGATTCCACTGCCGGACAGCCCTGACTGTCAGGAGGTTCTTCCTGAGGTTCAGGTGGAATCTCCTTTCCTGCGGCTTGAATCCATTGTTCCTTGTCTTGGTCTCTGGGGCAGCAGAAAACATGCCCCCTCCCTCCCCTACATGGCATCCCTTCAAATATTTAAACATGGCTCTCGTGTCCCCTCTTAACCTTCTCTTCTGCAGACTAAACATGCCCAGCTCTCTAAGTCTGTCCTCATAGGGCTTCACGGCTTCCAGGCCCCTCACCCTTTTGGCCGCCCTCCTCTGGACTTGCTCCAGCTTGACCATGTCCTCCTTGAATTGGGGTGCCCAGAACTGGACACAGTATTCAAGATGAGGTCTAACCAAAGCAGAGCAGAGTGGTACCAGTACCTCCCTCAATCTAGACACCAGACTCCTATTGATGCAACCCAGAATTGCATTGGCTTTCTTGGCTGCCGCATCACACTGCTGACTCATGTTCAGCTTGTGGTCTATGGAGACTCCTAGATCCCTTTCACACATTCTGCTATCCAGCCACGTGTCCCCCATCCTATATTTTTGTATTCCATTTTTTTCTGCCTAAGTGCAGGACCTTACACTTCTCTCTGTTGAATTTCATTTTGTTCGCCTTGGCCCAGCTCTCCAGTCTATCCAGGTCCACGCCAACTTGGGGAACAGGATAGCTGGGGGTTCCAGTCAGACAGACTCCTGATTCAGCCAGTTCAGCCCTATCAACTCTGACACACCCTTCAGGGGTTCAGGAAAGATTCTTTCCTAATCCTGACTGGAGGTCTTTGATATACTGGATCTTTGGCCCAGCGCTGCTCAGCTTCTGCAATGAAATGAAGTCTGGTATGTTGAACTCTGGTATGTTGACCTTCTTTGGGACTCTCTTTTAAGGTGGTGGTCCTAGGTCTCCTGTGTTTGGGAATAACCACCACTGAGCCCAAGGGACTTTCTTCTTATTCAACACGCATTGTAAGAGTGGAGAAAGTGCAGCCCTCCAGATGTTCCTGAACTACAAGTCCCAGCATTCTTCACCACTGGCTATGATGGGTAAGGTTACCGGGAATTGCAATTGGACAGCATTGAGAAGGATGCCCTTCGCTCAACCTGGGCTTACAAGATCAATCTGTGTGACAGTTACAATTGCAGAATCTGGAGCAAAGCCATCCTGTGTAACTTTCTTGTTTTGCACCCCCACTTTGTTGATTATTAAATCTGGAAAATTACCAAAAAATGACACTTGTGGCACTGTATCATTTTGGTTGCTCCTAATAACGGTGTTAACATACTCAGATGCTGGGGCTTGTTCGCTATTTACATTGATGGATTTCAAAATAGGTATCACCTCTATAGATAGTCCATATCTGTAAGCCACCTTTTTCTTCACTTCTTATTTAGCCATATATTCTGTTTTAAAGCAGGGAGATCTTTGAAAGTGAAGATTTCTGCAGCTTTCAGAGCAGTTTACATATTTTAGTATTTGGTTCATACTGTGTGCTCTATATTTCTTGCTATCCAGAAGTGTAACTGGGTCTCAGTTTATGTTGGGGTTGGTGCAGATAACGCTTCCCAGTTTGGAATAGACAAATTCCAGGAAAAAGATGTGTGGAAAATAAACCCACTCTACACAAGGGGCGTTTTGGAAGGTTAAATAGCAAACAATGTTTATTTGGAAACATTCTGTCTGAATGCCGCTTGGCTAGCAAGGGCACTTCAATGCCAGCATTTTTCTACTTTGAAAAGTTTTACAAAACAGGTTCTTTCTCTCCTTCCCAGGACTTTATATATGGCATGTTCCAGTCAGGGCCTGCCCATCAGAATAAGAGATGCCATTCGGTTCTGCTGATGTCCACGACCAACCAACGGAAAAGTCACTTTTCCGAGCTCTGATTCTCCCCTGCTCCGCCACCCTTGCTTGTATTGAAGAATATGATACAAAAGACATATAAAATGTACTGGGGAGAATATCTGAATTGTGGAAAGCACAATTTACCTTCAACCCTAAGCTTCTGACATGTTGCTTGTGCGTACAACCATTTTGAAGTGGGCTGCCATCATCTTGTCTTCCGCCTGAAACACGTAGCACAGAAGTGCAGTAGCACAGAGTTCATGAAGGATCCACAATCTCTTCTTAGGCTCAATGAGACCTGATTCAAAAATGCCCCTCAAGAGTGTCCGGAGATGAACAGCACAGCTTGCCAGGAGATGCTAAGAACTGCAGTCTAATACAGTCTGGGAGGGCGTCAGGCTGGGGAAGGCTGAATTTTGCAAAAAGAGACTTACACTATTGTGTATATCTCATCTTCGGAATTAAGAGCATGCAACTGTGCCATTGTGGTTGGGGGTGTGATTTGGGATCAGGAACTGTTGCAACATTTATTGCGACAAGAAAGGACTAGGAGATTGCACTGGACTTTCAAGGAAGAATTTCCTTAAGAGGAAATGTCATGTTGAGGAGGGACTGAGCTTGTTTTCCGCTGCTCCAGAGACCAGGACAAGGAGCAATGGATTCAAGCTGCAGGAAAGGAGATTCCACTTGAACCTCAGGAAGGACTTCCTGACGGTCACAGCTGTCCAGCAGTGGAATCTGCTGCCTCCATGGAGTGTGGTGGAGCCTCCTCCTTCTTTGGAGGTTTTTAAGCAGAGGCTGGATGGACATCTGTTGGGAAAGAGAGGGCTTTTTGGGGTTCCAGCCTTTGTTAGAGTTGTTAGTCCTCAAGAAAGTTACTGTCCCTTTAAGGGTTCCATTGAGATTTCTTTTGGTAGGCACGGCTTTTTCGAACAGAGTGCTAAAGACAGAAGAGAGTCCACACTTTATGGGCACTTCTTTTTTAGGGCCACTCTTAAAGGTACAGAGACTGAGATCCTATGTTCACCAGGTGGAATGCAATGTTACCTCCCATCCTGCCAGCTTGGAGTGAAAAGAAACGAGGATGTGCCTGTAGATAGGGTGCACTTTCTTTCCTTCCCCTTGGAGCCTAGACTGGCTGCATTTTCATTGTCTGAACGGATACCCTCTTTTCTTCCAGTAAATAGCCACCCCTACCAGGGCTTGACAAATGCTTGGGGTGAGAGGCAGAGGTTTTGGATGGGATGCAAAGAGTTAAAGAAGTTAGACCTACCCAATGCACAGTTGCCAGCTTTGCTTTTCCCAAAGTGCAGAAATCACATGTTATTGATTGGTTGTTGGCACATCTGCTCAAGATGAGGAAAGAAGATGTTGTGATAAGGGTAGGAGGGTCCTGATGGCACTTTCTTTGTTTTGGGTAGGGTTGAGTGCTTCCGCACCTTCCTCACTTGGCCCGCCTCTGGGCCCGGAGTTTGCGCACCCTGAGCTGACGAAGGCGCAAGACTAAATCCTTGGGGACCTTCCCACCTTTGGCCAGGATCTCCCTCAGCCGCTGCTTGGGCGTCTTTGTCAAGCGAAAGTCGCAGATAGTGGGGGTGTCCTCGTAAGAGACACGGCAGTTCCGGGTAACAGGGTGATAGCCCTCGGCCGAGGCGGTGACCTCGTACTCTCCGGGGTTGAGCAGGCGCCAGTAGTCACCGTCAAAAGCTGGAGGATAAGGGGAAAAGGGGGCATTTGAGGATAACTGTGAGAATTTGGGAAAATTAAAAACTAAATGGCCTAGAGCTTGTGGAGAGGAAAGGTCTAAAAGTAACCGTAAGGTCAAAGGAAAAGTAATTTTTTTTATTTTAAATTTTAAAACGTACTGTAACACATTACCATATTTTCCTATATAGTGTTTTTCATTATGAATGAGTTTCCACTACTATCATAGCCATGTTTAAATATTTGAAGGGATGCCACGTAGAGGAGGGAGAGGGCTTGTTTTCTGCTGCTCCAGAGACCAGGACAAGGAGCAATGGATTCAAGCTGCAGGAAAGGAGATTCCACCTGAACCTCACAGTCAGGGCTGTCCAGCAGTGGAATCTGCTGCCTCCATGGAGTGTGGTGGAGTCTCCTTCCTTGGAGGTTTTTAAGCAGAGGCTGGATGGCCATCTGTCACAGGGAATGCTTTGATGTGGGTTCCTGCATGGCAGGGGGTTGGACTGGATGGCCCCTGGGGTCTCTTCCCACTCTACATTTCTGTGATTCTATACCCTTTTCATTCCAAGTGTTGGAAGGGGCCGCAAGAGTCATCTGTTTCAACCTTCTGCCATGCAGGAATACACAACTAAACTTCCAAACAACTACACTGTGGTTGAAAGCGCCCATTCAGCTGGTATTTGAAGAACTCCAAAGATGGAGAGTCTGTCCCCTTTGAGACAGTGTCACCATTCTCGAACAATTCTTACAGTAAAAAATAAAAATAAAAAATTTCCCCTAATGTTTAGGTAGCATCTTTTTTATTATAACTTGAAAAGCTATTGTTTTGTGTTCTAGTCTCTGGAGCAACAGCAAAGAAGCAGGCTCCATTTTCTACAGGACATCCCTTCAGGTATTTAACAATCACTACCATGTCGCCTCCCATGGCACAGTGGGACTCTGCTATAAAATCATAGAATCATAGAAATCTAGAGTTGGAAGAGACCCCAGGGGCCATCCAGTCCAACCCCCTGCCATGCAGGAACACCCTCAAAGCACTCCCAACAGGTGGCCATCCAACCTCTGCTTAAAAACCTCCAAGGAAGGAGACTCCACTACACTCCGAGGCAGCACATTCCACTGCTGCACAGCCCTGACTTTCAGGAAGTTCTTCCTGAGGTTCAGGTGGAATCTCCTTTCCTGCAACTTGAATCCATTGCTCCTTGTCCTGGTCTCTGGAGCAGCAGAAAACAAGCCCTCACCTTCCTCTACGTGGCATCCCTTCAAATATTTAAACATGGCTATCATGTCCCCTCTTAACCTTCTCTTCTGCAGACTAAACATACCCAGCTCTCTAAGTCTATCCTCATAGGGCTTCATGGCTTCCAGGCCTCTCACCATTTTGGTCGCCCTCCTCTGGACTTGCTCCAGCTTGACCATGTCCCTCTTGAATTGGGGTGCCCAGAACTGGACACAGTATTCAAGATGGGGTCTAACCAAAGCAGAGTAGAGTGGTACCAGTACCTCCCTCGATCTAGACACCATACTCCTATTGATGCAGCCGAGAATTGCATTGGCTTTCTCGGCTGCCGCATCACACTGCTGGTTCATGTTCAACTTGTGGTCTATTAAGACTCCTAGATCCCTTTCACACGTTCTGCAGTCAGCAGTGGGCATGCTAATTTGGGGGGATGCTGGCAGGTATAGTCCATCACTACTAAGGATGGATCAAGTTGAGAAATGCTGATGTAGAAGAACAGAGTTTGGCAAGATTAAAGATGGAAAAAAAATAGTTTCTAGACATTTCCCAGTGCACTGAGAAGTAGAGAGCACCAGTGAGTTTCTTCATGCTTTGCAAAGTCTTGTGGGATTTAAAGTGACCTGAGAAATAGGAATGAAAAGTCCTTGATAATGCTGGGAGTTCCGAGGAAATATTTTGGGATTAAAATAAAAAGTCATGTGGATCTCAGAAATAAAATTGGTTTGTGCAACAACAAAACTGGGGACTTCCAGATACTTTTTTTTCTCATCTGAGGTGGTTCCCTCTGTCTGTCTATCTGTCTGTCTGTCTATCTATCTTTTCCCATCTTTATTTATGCCCTCTGTTTTCCTCTGTAATGAGACTCAAAATGGACAGTTTGGATCTTTTTTTACCTGTCCTGATGTCATGGTTGATGCCTTCCACTGAAATTATGGCGTCTGCAATGCCTTCTTCGGTGTCTTTGTCTCGGACCATCCCCTTAATGCCCCTGCGGGTCTGTAAGGACAGGGTCAGTTAGTGCATCCATCAGCTGAAACTGCCAGATGACTGGCAATTGAAATTCTAAGGTGTGGGGCACCCAGGGCCATGGGAACACACACACACAGACACACACAGACACAGCCCTAAGCAAGAAATTATCATGCCATCTGGTCACTTGGGGAAACTTCAGCAAGTCCGGGGACAATTTTCTCCCTTGAGACCCTTTGGACTTTGCAAAATGCCAAATAAAACCCATGTTAAACAGTACAAGGAACCCAGTGACCTATTTGAAATTATTATTGTTGTTATTTTATTTATTTATATCCCGCCGGGCTCAAAATGGCTCACAACATTCAAACAATGCAAAAGAGCAAAGATGGAGACATCCTGGCCTCTGTAGAGAGAGAGTTCCAAAGTCTATGAGGGTCTTTTCTCTTGTCCCTGCAAAATGCACCTGAGAAGGCGGTGGGACCTCTCCAGATGATCTTAGAGCTCTCCAGGGCTCACAACGGGAGATTCATTCCTCCAGATAACCTGGTCCCAAGCCATATATGTTTGAAAGATGATTTACCACTCCGGGATGCATCCAGAAGAGGCCAGACATCATTTTATTTTTGGGCCAGAGCCTGCACAGGCCACCCAATATAGCCCTGGGGTGTACACTTCAGAGCAAGAGTGGGTAACCTGTGGCACTCCCAGAGGCTTTTGGACTGTGCCAAGGCAACTGGAACCCAATCTTCGGGGGCCCTGTTTTGTCCACACCCGTTCCTCTTACCTGTTCCATGTAGAGCAGCAAAGACTCCTTGTTGTTCTCCCACTCCCGGGGCAACTCCGACTCGTGGGGGAACTTATCGCAGGACAATTCGACTGTGATCTCAAAGCAGTTTGTGTGAAGGTAGCTGAAGTCGTTCATACCTGCGGTGGGAGACAAAAGACCAGTGGTTTCACCACCATGTAGACTCTCAGTGTTGAGCCTTCCTTATCTGGAAATTTGAAAACCTCCCCAAAACAAAACTTTTGGCTGCCGGTTGCCTGCTTCTGCCTTTGAGGTGGCTGCTGTGGCACTCCTGCTTGTTCTTCTTTTTGTCACCAGCTGCCCACTTCTGCCTTCAAGATGGCAGCTGCAATGTTCTCTCTCAGATCTGAGAGATGAATGAGCTCGAGTGCTTCAGCCGTTGCCTCAAAGGTGGAGATGGGTGGCTGGCGGCAAAAGAGAGAGACCGAGGATTTGTGAAATGGTGGGAGGCATGGATTTGCGCTGAGCACTAAGTTTGGGTTCCTTCAGGTAAGTAGTTTTCAGGTAAGAAAATAGCATTTGTGATTTTTATTTTATTTTTATGTTCTTTTTACTTGTGTTTTGTTGAGAATTAGAGTTTCCCAAGGTGGTTAGCCCTTTGGAGGAAGTTCTATGAAAGCTAAAGCTGTCAGGAATTAGCCTTCTTTTAGCAGAGTTGCAGAAAAAGCATGTCCCAATCTCTGTGTGGCTTCCCTGAACGGGAGGCTGACTTGAATGCAAAACAAGGCAGGAAGTTTCAGGTTCCAAACTTAAAAGACTTACTAATAAACTTTAAAATTACATATGCTCTGGAGAAACTAGATCCTAACTAACTAACAGAAAGATTAGGGGAGATAGTAGCTTCATTCTTAGCTCACCAGCTTCTTGGTGGAGAGACTAGTATAGCAGAGAGAAGGTGCTGGAAGCAAGATTGCAAAATGGAGGGGAAAGAGAGAGAGGGGTGGGCTTCTATGTAATGACTGACTCCAGGGTGTATTCTGGGTCGCATGGTCTGGATACCTGGGCCAATCATGTTAAATAACACAGAGACTTCAAGTGAGAGGCCACATGCAAAGGCAAAATTAACAAAATTAACCCTAGCTAGCTAAGGCCCATTTGTCCTAGAACAAGAGTTGTAAGGGGGGAAGGAGAATGCCAGAATTTTCCAGCATGTTTTCTCTTAATCCCTGCAAAAGTATAGGGTTCACTGTAGTAGATTTGGTAAGGCTGAAAAAGTATATGACTGGTGATTATAATCTGAGAAGTTACTTTACATCAGTGGTTCTCAACCTTCCTAATGCCGCGACCCTTTAATACAGTTCCTCATGTTGTGGTGACCCCCAACCATAAAATTATTTATTATTTGCAATGCCTCCCCGCCCCCCGGCAAAGGCCGCCTCGCCGGCCAGGAACAGAGGGGGCGGGCAGGGACGGAAAGAGGTGCCGCATGTCTCCCCCGGAAAAAAACTCCCCCGGAAAAAAACTCCGAGAACCCCCCCCCCGGGCTCTGCTTCTGTTTCGCTCTCATTTCCGCTGGGGGGGGCGCAGTGTGGGAAAAGTTTCCAGAGTGTTGACCCTGGCCGGGGTGGTGGTGGGAAGGAATCCCAACGCCTTTGTCTTTTGTGCTGGGCGCAGTTTGCCCCCCCGGAAAAGTGCCGCCTTGTGGCCCCCTGGCCCTTCCGCAGCGCCCCCCTCCATGGCGAGTGGGGCAGGGGCCATCGCGAGGAGGGGGCCTGCCCCCCGTACTGCTGCCCCCCCCCAAGCTGGCCCATCAGACAGGAGGTTCTCCCGGTAGCGGAGAAGGGGAGAGATTTCAGTCCCTTCTGAACAGGGGGCAGGAGGACGCGAGCGCGTGGCTCGCGCTTACGCACCACCACTCCTGCTGTGGCAACGCTGTGGCTGCACGTGCTCCCGCCAAAGGGGGCAGGAAGACACGAGCGCGTGGCTCACGCTTGTGCACCACCACTGAGGAGGGAATGGAGCCTAAGACCATCGGAAATATGTATTTTCCGATGGTCTTAGACGACCCCTTTGAAAGGGTCATTCGACCCCCAAAGGGGTTGCGACCCACAGGTTGAGAACTGCTGTTTTATATGGTCATGTGTAATCGTCATTAGGAAAGTTGGAATCCTTTCTTACTGTTCTTTCTTATTCCTGCCTTTTCTATATTCTCTTTCTTTCTTTCTTTCTTTCTTTCTTTCTTTCTTTCTTTCTTTCTTTCTTTCTTGTTCATGTATTTTCTGAACTTTTATTGTATTGGAAAATGTTTAATTATAATAAAAAGGAAGCACTGAGCGTGGTGGGGGGCTTCCTCCCGCTTGGTTAGCTTACTTCCAGGCACAGTGTGCCAGTTGGCCCCATTGATGATGTTCCCTTCCCGCATGAAGTCGTCATAATGGCAAAGCCGCCGGTCATCGTCCACCATGGCCAGGTTGGAGGTGGCGTAAACCGTGGCGAGCCAGCGAAAAACAGGGTCGTCAGCTGTGGGCGTGAGCTCTTGGGCCTTCCAGTAGGTGCGGGTCATGTCGAAAGGGTACGTCACCACCAGCTCCCCTCCGTGCAGGTTGGCGCTGAGCATGAATGGGTAGCGCTGCATCCAACCTATGACAGCCCGGGTTTCTGGGGCGACCTAAGGGACAGAGAGAGCAAAGGAGGAAATAAGTACCAATTATTTTCTCTTTTCCACCCTCTCCTCCCAGGCCAAGCCAAACAGCCACGGTGAAAGAAATGGAAAGGTGAAGCATGATGGAAACGTCCTGTTTTGCTGATGTGTTGCCTCCACACAATGCATTTGAGCTTCATTTGATTTTGCAGGGCTTGATTCTGACTTGAATAAATGTAACTGATGTGAAAGGAAAACTAAGGTCTCTTTCACACTACACAGTTATACAACTTTGATACTTCTTTCACTGCTATCGTTCCATCCTTTGGAATCATAGAATCATAGAAATGTAGAGTTGGAAGAGACCCCAGGGGCCATCCAGTCCAATCCTCTGCTATTTGGAACACCCATCAAAGCATTCCCAACAGATGGCCATCCAGTCTCTGATTAAAAACCTCCAAAGAAGGAGGAGACTCCACCACACTCCAAGGCAGCATGTTCCACTGCCAGACAGCCCTGACCTCCAGGAAGTTCTTCCTGAGGTTCAAGTGGAATCTCCTTTCCTGCAGCTTGAATCCATTGCTCCTTGTCCTAGTCTCTGGAGCAACAGAGAACAAGCCCACTCCCTCTTCTACATGGCATCCCTTCAAATCCTGGGATTTACAGTTCAGGGAGGGATATTTTGAATGCTCAGCCAGTGAGCTCTAGTGCAGTGGTTGTCACATTTTAGTCCTCCAGATGTTTGGGGCTTCAGTTCTCAAAATAGCTAGAAGCCATGGCCAGTGACTCTTGAGTGTTGCCAAACTACAAATTTCAGGATCCCATAGGATGCAAACATGGCAGTTAAAGTGGAACCAGTGTTATCATTGTGTTGGTTGATGTGTTGATTGCAGTCTCCTGTGCGTGAGTTTCTGTTAATTTTGGTTCATTTCTTGCAGGGTTCAGTGCACTATCCCAACCTGGAATTTTAATGTGGAGACAGTGACAGCTACCGAACTCTCAATTTAAAAAGGGAATGGACATCTTTTGCATATACAATGAGATTGTGTCTCTATGCCACTGGAGAGGTCTAAAAATAATTTAGGCATCTCTTGCTTATCTGATGGGTTAGGGACCAGAGCACTGTCAGAAATTGGAATTCTTTGGAAAGCAGAACCCAGTCTTTGGTCAGTCCTTCTGCCCTTGCCTTCTTCCTCTGGGGAACATGAGAGAATTATGGAACCTCCCTTGGGATTGTGTGTGTGGTTGCAAGCAAACCCCTATAATTTCCTCATGTTCCCTACAGGAAGAAGACAAGAGGAGAAGAACTGACAAAAGAGCAGGCTCCATGTCGAAAGAAAGTATATGTTTATAATTTACAATGGTCGAAAAAGCAGAACATTGAAAAATGAGTTATCCAAAAGCAAGGGACGCCTGGGTTGACTTCTTGCAGAAACCTATGCTGAGGTTCCTCCAGAAGAGCAGAGAGTCAGATTGTTTTCAGCAGTCCCGGAGTCTTGAACAAAAAGCAATGGATTTAAATTGTAAGAAAACAGACTCCACTGAACTTTGGGTGGTGGTAGGAGCTGTCTGACAATGGAATAGAGTGTGTGCGCATCACACACTCTCAGCCCTAGAAAATCCCACCATAGGTTTGCCTTAAGGTGGCTGTAGGTCAGAAATGACTTGGAGGCACACAAGAACAAAAAGAATAAAATAATAAAGAATAAAGTAGAATTAGAAAAGGTAAAAAGATAAAAAGCTCTCAAAAACAACAATTAATCAGTATACCACCCCTAGGATGTTCTTGAAAAACTTTGCTTTAAATGCTGCTAAAAGGGTTTTAGCCTGCTGCCAGAAGGAGGGGACCACTTTGGCCTCCATAAGAAGGGAATTCCAGGGGCTGGAGCAGCCACTGAGAAGGTCCTCTCTTGTGTCACCACCATCCATGTGTGTGATGTTGGTAGGACTGAGGCCATGTCCGCACTAGGCTGCTAGAGCGCTATGATTCCACTTTCAACATCCTATGGAATCCTGGGGTTTGCAGTTTTGGGAGGGGCCGGCTGGCCCCTCCCGAAACTGCAAACCCCAGGATTCCATAGGATGTTGAAAGTGGAATCATAGCGCTCTAACAGCCTAGTGCGGGCATGACCTGAGAGAAGGGCCTCTCCTGATGGCCTCAGAGCCTGGACCGGCTCATACAGGGAGATATGATGATGTGTCTTACATATCTTAAATGGTGCCAACACCAGTGCTGTCAGTGCAGAGGCTTCAGGTGACCCAGAAGCCTGGAATGGCCCAAGTCATCGGTCTGTTGGCTACCAGGATGGCACACTGGACTCACCGTGGCATTAGCGAAGGTATAGGGCTCTGGGATCGGGATGTAGTGGTTGGGGAACTTGTGGGGCACCATGTCGTTGTCCTCTGCATCCCAGAGGGCGGTGTTGAGGTCTGCAAAGTTGTGGTTGAGGTCGATGCCTTCGTACGTCCACCGGCCCATGGCCCAGCCGGACAGCTCGGAGCCCTGCCCAGGGAGGAGAAAAAACAACTTGAGCGTGCAGATCGTTGCAAACTTGACACAAACTCTATTCCTTGGTCCATTTCGCTCCCCCATGGAGAGGGGAAGTGTGAGCATTGCTCACCGCAAATAAGAATTCTGCCCCAATGAAGTTTTCCTTCAGTCCTCAAATTTCTGGGATTCCAGAGACTGAGACACTGAAAATGGTTCCCTCTTATGTTTGCTGTGTCGGCGTTCCTGTGGTCACTTGGTCTCCTCCTTTTATTTGGATGCCTAACCTGTATTTCTAAACCTGAAGGGAAGTTTTAAGTTACCTCAAGGCTATAAAATTGGGGACCAAAGTATAATTTTATTTGGAGGGGAATTCTTACTTGGGGGGCAATAACCTCATTACCCCCCTTATAGCTACGGCCATTTCTGCACTACACTCTTATAGCGCGATTATTCCACTTTCAACATCCTATGGAATCCTGGGGTTTGCAGTTTAGGGAGGGGCCAGGATTCCATAGGATGTTGAAAGTGGAATAATTGCACTATAAGAGTGTAGTGCGGCAATGGCCTATATCCCTAGTTCTTCACCAAACTGCAAATCCCAGGATTCCATGGCCATTAACGAGAGATCAAAGTCTTATAATCATTTAGTCCCGATACATCCCCTGGCTGTTTGCATAAAGACTGTGAATGCTGCCTTTTCTTTCAGATAATCCATCCTTTTATTTTCTTTTTAAATCATGCACGCAGCTGATGAAATCTTTGGAACCCTCTCCTGACTTAAGTAAAATCCCCTCCACTTGTGTCTGTTTAGCCCAGTAATCTGCTCTTAAATGACACCTCAAATTCTTTGTGCCTTCGGTTGGGTTTTCTTTCTGTCTCCAATCTGGCTGTGGCAGCAGGTAATTCCTATGCAAGCGGGGCAGGATATCTGTTCTGTCTTGTAGTCTGAACTTTAAAGGAACTATCCAAAGTGTTGAACCCATCTTGGGGGCAGGTTTCGTCACGCTGGAGATCTCCTTAAAAGTTTGGACTAAAACTTTGGTGGTTTTGCCTTTGCTTGGGAAAGTTAGCCTTCCAACTGAATTTCTCTCAGAACCTGAGAACCCTGTGGATGAATTCTCTCCCATCTAATGAGAGCTTGGGGAAGTGTTTTTGAGGGGAGGGAAGCTAATTAGGGTCAGCCCTGCTTAGTACTTGGATGGGAGACCACCAACAAATACCTGGTGCCGTAAGTTATATTTCAGAGGAAGGAACTGGCAAAACTTGTCGGCATACCTAAGAAAACTCTATGAAATTCAGGGGCCCTCTGTAAGTGGGTTAGGTGACTTGAAGGCAGTAAGAAATTGCCCAGCCTGCATGGCCAATGGCCATGTGGACATGGGGATTTGGGGAATTGTCATTCATAGCCTGAATCTTGTTGTCTGTTCCAGTTAGAGTAGACCCAGGGAATGAATGGCTCATGGAATAATTGATGAATGGCACAGCAACTTATGTAGGTTGAGTATCCCTTATCTGAAATGCTTGGGACTGGAAGAATTTTGTGTTGAAGATTTTTTTTTTTAAAGATTTTGGAATACCTGTATTTGTGTATACATAAATACAGTATATTTCTAGGGACCCATGAACAAATGAGGAGGAGTGTCACGGCTGCCATTTTGTGCCGAGCACTATGTTTGGATTTCCGCCACTTCACAGATCCTTGTGTCTCTCTCCAGCCTCGCATCTCATTTGTTCGCTACTTGTGTTGTGTGTGAGACGTGAGGCTAGAGAGAGACTGAGGATCTGAGAGATGAATGTGGAGGAGCACCACTGCCACCACCTCGAAGGTGGAAGTGGGCAGCTAATGGCAAAAACTTTCAAGTTTTGGAGGTTTTCAGACTTTAGATTGGCAGATAAGAGTTATTCAACCTCTAGTAAATCCCATTGATTCAATGAGTTTGCTCTGGTTGGGACTGACGGTGGGGTTCTGGCAAATATGATATCCTCCCTGTTTGATGAATGATTCGTTGGCTCTCCTTTAGTGGGGAAGAACCATAGAATCATGGAGTTGGAAGAGAGCCCAGGGGCCATCCAGTCCAACCCCTTGCCACGCAGGGACACCCAAAGCATTCCCAACAGATGGCCATCCAGCCTCTGCTTAAAAACCTCCAAAGAAGGAGGAGACTCCACCACACTCCATGGAGGCAGCAGATTCCACTGCTGGACAGCTCTGACCATCAGGAAGTTCTTCCCGAGGTTCAGGTGGAATCTCCTTTCCTGCAGCTTGAATTCATTGCTCCTTGTCCTAGTCTCTGGAGCAGCAGAAAACAAGCCCATTCCCTCCTTGACATGACATCCCTTCAAATATTTGAACATGGCTCTCATGTCCCCTCTTGCTTTCTCTTCTGCAGGCTAAACTTCTCCAGCTCCCTAAGCTGCTCCTCATAGGGCTTCATGGCTTCCAGACCCTTCACCATTTTGGTCACCCTCCTCTGGACATGCTCCAGCTTGTTGACATCCTTTTTGAATTGAGGTGCCCAGAACTGAACACAGTACTCCAAATGAAGTCCAACCAAAGCAGAACAGAACGGTACCATCACCTCTCTTGATCTAGACATCATACTCCTGTTGATGCAACCAAGAATCGTGTTGGCTTTCTTGGCTGCCACATCACACTGCTGATTCATGTTCAGCTTGTGGTCCACCAAGACTCCTAGATCCCTTTCACATGTACTGATATATAGGCACGTGTCCCCCTCCTATATTTGTGCATTCCAAGGAGAGTCACGTCCATAGAATCTGACTCCTTGGTTCAGGAAATGATTCAACAGGTGTACCTAGGCTGGGATGAACCTACAGGACACAGACCTGAGAATGTAACTTTTCCAAGATCCACTGAGTTCCTCTTCATGTCACTAAACCCCCTCCCCCAGGTGATTCCATTCAACCCACCAGTTTGTAGGCTGTCTCGTAGCCATCTGGGTTCATGGATGGCAGCAAGTGGATCCGGGTCTCCGTGACCAGCCTCTGGATGCGAGAGTTGCCCTTTTTGTACTCATAGCAGAGATATTCCATCAGGTTGAGCAGGAGCTCCCGACCCAGGGCCTCATTCCCGTGCATGCCGGCCACGTAGCGGAACTCCGGTTCCCCTGCAAGGGATACAGAGAGAGAGAGAGAGAGTGCAAAGATGGGTTTTCCCAAAGGTTCTGTTGGTCCCCTCTCTAGTCTTGTCTTTTTCTTCCTAAAAGGAGAAATGCCAGAGCTTATGCTGTGGTAGGGTGGTGGTCAGACCTGAGAAGAAGTTACTTTTTTGGACTACAACTCCCACATTCCCCAGGCCAGCAGTCCAAAAAAGTATCCATTGTGGTGTTCTGTTTAAATAGGTTTAAGGCCGTTTCCGCACGAGGTTGTTATAGCGCTATGATTCCACTTTCAACGTCCTATGGAATCCTGGGGTTTGCAGTTTCGGGAGGGGCCGGATGGCCCCTCCCGAAACTGCAAACCCCAGGATTCCATAGGACGTTGAAAGTGGAATCATAGTGCTATAACAGCCTCGTGCGGAAATGGCTTAAGACGTGTTTTAGTATGTCATCTGGAAGATAGGGAAAACTTGTTTTCTGCTGCTTCAGAGACTAGGACCATTTCTGCCCTACAGTGTTATAGTGCTCTTATTCCACTTTCAACATCCTGTGGAATTCTGGGGTTTGTAGTTTCCTGAGGCCAAAGAGCTCTCTAGCTGAGAATACTAAATGCTCCTCCCTAAACTGCAAACCCCAGGGTTCCACAGGATGCTGAAAGTGGAATAATAGCACTGGAACAGTGCAGTACGGAAATGGCCTAGGACACAGAGCTATTGCTACAAACTACAGGAAAAGAGATTCCACCTAAACATGAGGAGGAACTTCCTGATGGTAGGAGCAGTTTGACAGTGGAATCTGCTGCTGCCTGGGAGTGAGGTGGAGTCTCCTTTTTGGAGATTTTTAAAGAGAGGCTAGATGGCCACCTGTTGGGAGTGCTTTGATGGTGTCTTCCAGAATGGCAGAATGGGGTTGGAGAAGAAGCCCTTGGGGCTTCTTCTAGCAATATGATCCTATGATTCTAACATTTTTTTAAAATAAAAATTCTCTGCCGACATAAAAACTAGCAGGCCAGAGAAGAAAGTGTCATAACTCAAATAATGATTCTATCATGCTTGTTCTACCCTCCAAAATGACCTGGACAGATTGGAGAGCTGGGCCAAGGCTAACAGAATGAAATTCAACAGAGAGAAGTGTAAGGTCCTACACTTAGGTAGAAAAAATGGAACACAGAAATATAGGATGGGGGACACGTGGCTGGATAGCAGTACGTGTGAAAGGGATCTAGGAGTCTTCATAGACCACAACCTGAACATGAGTCAGCAGTGTGATGCGGCAGCCAAGAAAGCCAACGCAATTCTTGGCTGCATCAATAGGAGTATGGTGTCTAGATTGAGGGAGGTACTGGTACCACTCTACTCTGCTTTGGTTAGACCCCATCTTGAATACTGTGTCCAGTTCTGGGCACCCCAATTCAAGAGGGATATTGGCAAGCTGGAGCAAGTCCAGAGGAGGGCGACCAAAATGGTGAGGGGCCTGGAAGCCATGAAGCCCTATGAGGATAGACTTAGAGAGCTGGGTATGTTTAGTCTGCAGAAGAGAAGGTTAAGAGGGGACATGATAGCCATGTTTAAATATTTGAAGGGATGCCACGTAGAGGAAGGAGAGGGCTTGTTTTCTGCTGCTCCAGAGACCAGGACAAGGAGCGATGGATTCAAGCTGCAGGAAAGGAGATTCCAACTGAACCTCAGGAAGAACTTCCTGGCGGTCAGAGCTATCCCGCAGTGGAATCTGCTGCCTCAATGGAGTGTGGTAGAGTCTCTTTCTTTGGAGGTTTTTAAGCAGAGGCTAGATGGCCATCTGTCGGGAGTGCTTTGAGGGTGTTCCTGCATGGCAGGGGGTTGGACTGGATGGCCCCGGGGGTCTCTTCCAACTCTACATTTCTATGATTCTATGATTCTAAGACAGCCCTTTAAACCTGGCCTCTTGACCTTCTTTTCTCCAGGCTAAACACACCCAGCTCCCTAAGTTGCTCCTCATTGGGCTTCATGCTTTCCAGGCCTTCTTCCATTTTAGTCACCATTTTTACCATTTTGGTTACTTTTTTTTATCTTCATGCTAACTCCCACCTATTGACTTGAAGGAATATAGTTCAGATAAAGGCCATCTCAGTGACCACCACGCCAGGACAGAATCTGGGCTTAGTGACATAGCAGTGAAGCTTTTTGGGACCATCACTGCAAGCATCCCCAGCCAGCATGGTCAGTGGGATTCTTGGAGCTGTAGTCCAAAAATCAAGCAAATCAAGCCTGACATCTGACTGGAAGCCAAAATGACTATGTAATCTCCGGTATGGCACCCCGGGTGGGGCCCCCCAGATATCACTTTGATATCATCTAATTTGGCCTTAGCTGGACCTGCTTTCAGACACCTCACTCCACGTGTTTGTGAGTTCTCCGGACAAGCACGGACATGAGTGTGGCCGCTAATTGCTTTCACATTCCAGACTCTTTTGCGGCTGGCAACCTAAGCTTTGCTCCCAGCTTCAGGGAACTTCCACGTGCAGACTTCACAATAGCTGCGTGGCTCTCAGCAGAGCCAGCCCAGTATGCAAGGCATTTACATATTAGCTAAGCTCATCATGTTAGATTGGACCTTTCTCAATCCTTTGTCCAGCGCCAAAACTCCTTTTGTTCTCACCTGGCTTGCCATAGCCGAGAGGCACGAACTACCCTATAAAAACCCCTCACTTTCAAACGGTCTTCGGACTATCTTGGACTGCTATCCTGCCCTGCTGCTGGCCTTCTAAGGAAACTCCCCTCAGCCAGCCACGCTGAGCTTTCTTCTTCTGAACCCCATCTCTCTTTCTCCAGGACAACGAGACCAGCAGTCTTTCCACACTACACTGTTATAGTGCTATTATTCCACTTTCAGCATCCTGTGGCATTCTGGGGTTTGTAGTTTAGTGAGGCCCAAGAGCTCCCTGGCTGAGAATTCTAATGGCCCCTCCATAAACTGCAAACCCCAGGATTCCATAGGATGTTGAAAGTGGAATAGAAGCACTATAACAGCGTAGTGTGGAAAGGCCCCAGGTGTCATATTGCCTACCCTTAAGCTCTCCAATTCTGTTTCCCAGTTAGTTATTATGCGTGTGTGTTACTTATTTTCTGTTGTTTTTCAATAAAACTGTTATTTTTGGTTACTTTAAAACTTGTGTGCCTGTTCCCTGACCTGAAGCCGTAGACATTGGGTTTCAAGATCCTTGCCAAGTTACCCTGCCTCTCGCTAGCCAAAAAGAGTGCTCCGGCTAACTTTCCCCCAATTGATATTTTATTTGGCAATCTGGGCGCCCCTCCTGGGACCCCCCAAAACACAGGGTAACAACTAAACTGAGGCTATCGTACTTTGGACATATCATGATTCAACATGACTCGTTGGAAAAGACAGTAATGCCTGGTGAACTGGAAGGCAGTAGGAAAAGAAGACTGCCTTAAAGGTGGATTGACTCAATTCAGAAAGCCATGCTTGTCCTGGCTTTGCAAGGCCTGAGCAGGATCTTCCGTTCATAGCGTAGCCATCAAAGTTGACTTGTCATGATTAACAACACCTGCAATGGTCCAAGAAATGAGTTTTCCAAGCTCTGAATACATGGGACTTGGACTTCTCATTCATCATTTGAGACCTAGATGTTTTTGAACTGAAGCACCCAGCAGTCCTAGCTAGCAATGCCAATGGTGAGGAACGCTGGGAGCTGCAGTCACAGAATTTGGGAGGCTGCACAATGCCTATCTGTTCAGATAGAACTGTAGAATCATAGAGTTGGAAGAGACCCCAGGGGCCATCGAGACCAACCCCTTGCTATGCAGGAACACCCATCAAAGCATTCCCAACAAATGGCCATCCAGCTTCTCCTTAAAAACCTCCAAAGAAGGAGGAGACTCCACCACACTCCGAGGCAGCAGATTCCACTGCCGGACAGCTCTGACGGTCAGGAAGATACACATTTTGAAAACAGGACTTGTGACTCTCAGGGCAAGCTTCTAGGTCTTGTCTGGAGACCTCCAAACAAGCTGTTATTCTTGCAGAATTGACTTGAATAGGGCTGCTTGGTATCACCCACCTACTTCATGGTGTCCAGGGTTATCTGAAATCTCCATGACATACATTTTCAGGCCCAGGTAACTCTTCCCTATGCTGTACACCCGAGTGATATTGGGGCACGCATCGTTGACTTTCTTCATCAGCTGCAGGAAGGGAAATTGCACACATCAGTTGCTGCATTTCCACCACTGTCACGATCTTTGCAAAAGTTCAAGGTGAGTCAACCTTATTTTTACAAGTACCCTCTAGAAGCATTTCCCCATGAAATGTTAAATGAGAACGGTAAAGGAGGTAGAAAAGCTGACATGGCCCACTCTCTCCTTGCTTAGATAGAATTACCAGCTCAGGTGTATCCCTGAGATTTCAGGGTCCAAACCTGGGACCTTGAGAAGACTTCTGGTGATCTTACAAGTGGCAGCTTCTCTTGATGTCATTAAGCATGATGATACATTATGTGTCAACCACAGTCGCAAAGAGCATGCCAGTAAAATAGAAAACACCAGGTCTAATAAATGAGGAAAACACACACACACATATTCACTTTTTGAGACAGCACTCTTGCCCTGAGATTCCTCCCTCTTGCCCTGAGGACTGGAGAAGAAAATTCACACCCTGGGACTCAGGGCAAGGCCCTTAGGTATGGGAATCCTATATGCTAGATGTTAGCCTAAAATTAGAACTTATAAGCCAAGCAGGCTTCTGTTGCTGCATCTTGGAAAAGGAGACGGAGAAAAATGCTGGCATTTTGGGACTCCAGGCCTTGTTTCTTTCCTTGCCCTTTTTCAAGTTGCAAAAGTGACCCACCTTCCTCATGTCTTTGTAGTTGTGGTGTCTAAAATCCAGTTTATCATTGGTCACTGGCATATCATCCCACAAATAAATGTTGTTGGGGTCTGGAAAGAAGAGAGGGAGAAGAAATTCAAAAGTACATAAGCTTGTCTTCCCCGATTTTGCTATTTTCAGCCTTTTTGTAGCAGGGGACAAGGTAGAAGGAATAAAAGCGTTCATAGTTGCCTAGCAGCCATGAAATAAATGAGGTTTTCAGTCCCCAAATCAGGGACACTTGCATGTTGTGTGTGCTGGGAAAATTGATGGTTTAGAACGACATCTCTCAGGCCATTTCCGCACTACACTCTTATAGCGCGATTATTCCACTTTCAACATCCTATGGAATCCTGGGGTTTGCAGCTGCCAGCTGTCCCCTCCCGAAACTGCAAACCCCAGGATTCCATAGGATGTTGAAAGTGGAATAATCGCGCTATAAGCGTGTAGTGCGGAAACGGCCTCAGAAACCCTCAGCCTACATATCTACTAGGGGCAAAATGGAGGAAACAGAATAATTTTTGGTTGCCTTGTTATTGTGTGCTTGAAAGCCATTTCTGAATTGAGGTGACCCTAAGCTGAACCTTATCACAGGGTTTTCTCAGCCCCAGGGTTTTCTGGGGCTGAGAGTGTGTGACGTACCCAGTGGGTTTCCATGACCAAGCAGGGAATCAGATCCTCGTCTCCAGAATCATAGCCAAATGCTGAAACCTCTACACTTGTCTGGCTCTGCATCTGGCAACTGTGAAATATAGGCCACCAACTGTGTTGGGAACTATCCCTTTATTGGAATACGACTCCCAGAACCCTAGCTAACCTGGCCATTGGGGGATTATGGGAATGGTAATCCAAAATAACTTTTCTGAGATTTGGTGTAAACCTACCACTGCAGAGATGAATTAGAGCAGCAGAGTGGATACGGTTAGTAGGAAATAATGTGTGTACTCCTTCCTGGGCTCAGGCCATTTCTGCACTGCACTGTTATAATGCTATCATTCCACTTTCAATATCCTGTGCAATTCTGGGGTCTGCAATTTCCTGAGGCCGAAGAGTTCTCCAGCTGAGAAGTCTAAGGCCACTTCCGCACTGGATTGTTATAGCGCGATGATTCCACTTGCAACATCCTATGGAATCCTGGGGTTTGCAGTTTAGGGAGGGGCCGGCCAGCCCCTCCCGAAACTGCAAACCCCAGGATTCCATAGGATGTTGCAAGTGGAATCATCGCGCTATAACAGTCCAGTGCGGAAGTGGCCTAAATGCCCCTCCCTAAAGTGCAAACTCCAAAATTCCACAGGATGTTGAAAGTGAAATAATAGCACCTGAACAGCGTAGCGCGGGAATGGCCTCAGAAAGGATAGCAAGAATAATTTCAGGTGACTATGAGATGGACTTGCGTCAGTGTCAGGAACCAAAATCACACACCTAAATGTAACAGTGCTAATGCACTATTTATTAAGCGTGTGATGCGCTGTGCAGGACTTCAGTGAGCGAACTGAAAGTAATTAGCAAAATCCAAACATTAGAAGCAAAAGATTCTCTTCCCACAGCAAGAGACCTTGAAGGGCCAGCTTCGGCTGGTAGTTCTTATCAGTGCTGCATTCCTAGCTTTGGACATTTCTGCACCACACTGTAATAGTGCTATTACTCCACTTCTGACATCCTGTGGAATCCTGGGGTTTGTAGTTTCCTGAGGTCCAAGAGCTCTCTGGCTCAGAATTCTAAATGCCCCTCCCTAAACTGCAAAGCCCATGATTCCATAGGATGTTGAAAGTGGAATAATAGCACTATAACAGTGTAGTGCGGAACTGGCCTTTGCTTACCTAACGGTCTCTGGTTCCCATCCTTGGTTACAAGCAAGCAGCTAATTAACTACTACTACGGTTCCCATACTGAATTATGGAGGGCAACCCAACAGTCAGGGCTTGGTATCTTGGGGCACCCACTTGCAGGAGCCCACTGCCAACTCTGCAAAATTCCAGACATATTCCAGAGCCCTGCTTTTTCCCTCCTTTGCCGTCACTTGCTTTTACTCGCCTTGCTCTATCACACTTGTCCCATTTAAGCGAGTGAGCAGAGCCTAGAGCAGTGGTTCTCAACCTTCCTAATGCCGCGACCCTTTAATACAGTTCCTCATGTTGTGGTGACCCCCAACCATACAATTATTTATTTATTATTTACAATGCCTCCCCCCTTGGCAAAGGCCACCTCGCCGGCCAGGAACGGGGGCGGCAGGCAGAGAGGGAAAGAGGAGCCGCATGTCTCCCCCGGGAAAAAACGAGACCCCCCCCCGGGTTCTGCTTCTGTTCACTCTCGTTTCTGCTGGGGGGGCAGTGTGGAAAAAGTTTCCAGTGTTGATCCTGGCTGGGGGGGAGGAATCCCAGCGCCTTTGTCTTTTGCACCGGGAGAAGCTTGCCCCCCCCAGAAAAGTGCTGCCTTACGGGGCCCCCCAGCCCTTCTGCAGCGCGCCCTCTATGACAAGTGGGACGGGGGCCATGGCGAGGAGGGGGTCTGCCCCCCATGCTGCCGCCACCCCCCCCCAAACTGGCCCGTCAGACGGGAGGTTCTCCCGGTAGCGGAGAAGGGGAGCGATTTCAGTCCCTTTGAATAGGAGGCAGGAGGACGCGAGTGCGTGGCTCGCGCTTGTGCACCACCACCGAGGAGGGAATGGAGCCTAAGACCATCGGAAATATGTATTTTCTGATGGTCTTAGGTGGCCCCTGTGAACGGGTCGTTCGACCCCCAAAGGGGTCGCGACCCCCAGGTTGAGAACCGCTGGCCTAGGGAAAGGGCCAAGAGATGGCTGGGCAGAGACTGGGCCCAAAGGGAGAAAGCAAGTCAACAGACAGGGAGTGAGAAGGCTGACTCCAGGAGGCTATTGTGCTTCCCTCTACCTGGAGCAAAGATCTTGTTCTAGTCCTTGTTGAACCAGAAAACTCACTGAGCCTTTTAGCCTTGCCTGTCTCACAGGCTTCTTGCGAGAATAAAGCAGGCTGGAGAAAAGATACGTATCGTACACTCCAACGATCACAATTTGGCAGGAGCAATCCTAGAGCCTTTCCACACCACACTGTTATAGCGCTATTATTCCACTTTCAACATCCTATGGAATCCTGGGGTTTGCAGTTCTGGGAGGGGCCAAAGGGAGTCCCCACTAAGCATTAGAGGAGAAATGAAGATTCCCTAAATCTTCTGTCTTCCCACTTTTTCAGCAGTGTTTAAACTGGTTTTTTTCCCCTCCTTCTCCTCCCACTTTCACCCTTCATTCCAGCTTATTTCAGTTGCTGCACATGGAGTGGAAAAGCAAATTTTCACTCCATTAACTCAGGAGAGGAAGAGGAGAGAAGGGAGCAGAATTTTGTCCTTCCTAGGAGGCTCAGGCAAAAGCAAACTGCTGCACCCTCTCTTCACTTTTGTGTTGGTCCTCATGGACAACTTTTCGTGTACACCCTGGCGTTGCATGGCTACAGGCATCCCCTTTGTGAAACGTTGGAGTGTATGATGTATGTCTTGCTCGATCCGAAACAAGGCTCAGCTCCAAGGGCCCACCTGGGACGGTGCAACCGAGCACCTCCATCCTTAGGCAGATGGTCCCATTCTCAAACCAAGTCTGAGGGTTGATGCGGAGGTAACGAGCCACCACTGGGACGGGGAACAGGTTGAGGACTGGAGTCTCGGGGTCCTTATTTCCAGGGAATACCTACAGCAAGACAAAGAGAGGGGGTCAGACCAGTGCAAGCTAATGGGTGCAAAACAGGGCCTGATTCTGTGCTAGGGTGTTAGGCTGGGAACCAGGAGATCCCAGTTCTAGTTCACACCAAGCTGAAATTCACAGATTGATGTTGGCCCTCTTGGCTTGATCTACCTTGCAGGGTTGCTGTGAGAATAAGGCAGGGAAGAAGAGAGCCAGGTAGCTTAGAATCATGGAAGAGACCCTGAGGACCACCTGGTCCAGCCCTCTTCCGGCATTAAAGCCCTCCCGAGAGACAGCCATCCAGCCCCTGCTTAAAAACCTCCAAAGAAGGAGACTCCACCATACTCCACGGAGGCAGCAGCGTTTTCCACTGTTGGACTGTTCTCGCCCTCAGGAAGTTCTTCCTAACATTTAGGTGGAATCTTTTCCTGTAAGTTTAAAGTGATCCATGGTTTTTCCATCCTTGTGGGGTTCTGTGTCCATAACCCCCATGAATGTGGAGGGATGACTGTATAGCCCAGAATTCTCAGAAATCCTGGGTTGATGTGGGATCAGTCTCTGTCTGCCTTCCATAATGTCTGTTCCTCTTGATCTGCTCATAGAACAGTCTTCTGGTCCAAACTCATGTTTCTAGGCCCAGACATTTCCTATCTAGTCCTGCATGCTCCTCAGACAGTGATAAATCAGTTGACCTAGGGAAAAGTCTTCCAGCAGGAGATAAGAACAACTGGGCCCTGGTAGTGGACATCCAGAGGCGTACTGTTTATGATACTAAAGGTGATGTTCAGGTAGCCATCCTGATTTAATAACCATTTTCAGCTTCATTCCCTGTGAATTCTTCCAGTCCCTCCAGCCCGGCAGCCATTGGATTCCACCGTGCAGCTATGCCACCTCTGCATCATGTAGCAGTGAGTTCCACAGTTTAACGAAGCCCTGCATGAAGAAGTACCTCCTTTTATCCTGACTGTAACAGTTGTTCAACAATGAAAGGGAACACTGGAGGTTTTCATATAAAGTTTAGATGATCACCTGTCAGGGTTGTTCTAACTGTGGATTCCCTGATCAGGATTAAGTAGTGCAAGTTCTTGGCTGGAAGCTCAGTTGTTCACAGCCTCCTGTGGCCAAGCTAAAAGTGCATCTATAAAAAAAGGACATCTAACTTTGCCAAGTTCTGCTCAGGCAAGAGGCTTTGCTTTGCTGCACATTGAGTTCTATTTTTGCATTTGCTTTGCAAACTCTGGGGGCCTTTTCCAGGATTCTTAAAATCAGCTTTGGACTTGCTGTTGCCCATCTCCTTTTCTAGATGGGTTGCCATTCGTATAACTTTTTGCGGTGTATCAGAAGCAGGGCTCAGAGGTGAAGGCAGGGGGCAAAAAGACTGCTTGTCAGGGTGGGTATGGCAAGAACCAAGGATCGGCTTGTGCCCAATTCCTGCCAGGGCTATTAAGGACATTGACTCTGGCTGCTAATCTAGGGGAAAGGAAAGCAAGAGTTGTTGGCTGGCAGCCGGGCACTGAGTTTCCCTTGGCAGCAGCGGCATAGAAGAAGCTGTTGATTTCTCTTCGGTTGGCTTGACGCAGCCCTGGGGCGCCTTGGATCGCTGATCCTACCCCAGGGGTGCCAAGATCCAGCTTAGTTGCACTGTTCTTGTGCTTATGTTTCTTATTAGGGGAGGACAGGGTGGGAAAGGGGAATGAAAGGGCGATGTGTTATTCTCCTGCCTCCCAACTTAATACTTTGGCCTGTGTAAGGTTGCCCAGTCATAGGGAGTACACCAGAAAATCGACAGAATCAGGGATTATGAGAATGTAAGTTTCTATACTCATGGCTTCCAAGGAAATGTTGAAGTTACTGATTCTGCTGCTCCAAAGACCAGGACAAGGAGCAATGGATTCAAGCTGCAGGAAAGGAGATTCCACCTGAACCGCAGGAAGAACTTCCTGATAGTCAGGGCTGTCCGGCAGTGGAATCTGCTGCCTCGAAGTGTGGTGGAGTCTCCTTCTTTGGAGGCTTTTAAGCAGAGGCTGGATGGCCATCTGTCAGGAGTGCTTTGAGGGTGTTCCTGCATGGCAGAAGGGGGTTGGACTGGATGGCCCCTGGGGTCTCTTCCAACTCTACATTTCTATGATTCTATGATTCTATGAAGTCATTTCCAACTTATGGTGACCCTCTCTTAGAGTTTTCTTGTAAAGATTTGCTAGGGAAGGGGGGGTTTGCCATTGCCATCCTCTGAGGCTGAGAGAGTGACTTGCCTAAGGAACTTAGTGGGTTTCCACTTCTGGGAAGGGATTCAAAGTCTGATCTCCCAGAGTCTTGTCGAAGTAGTGCCTAAGGATACCTCAGTTGGAAAGAAAGGCCACCTGTAAGATTATTATTACACTATACTATAATGTACCATACTATACATCTCTAGGGTCTATATACCCTAAAGAGAGCAGATCCCATCTGATCTTGGAAGCTAAGCAGGGTCATCCCTGGTTAGTATGTGGATGGGAGACCACCAATGAATACCAGGTGCTGCAGGCTTTATTTCAGAGGAAGGAACTGGCAAAACCACCTCTGAGGATTCCTGGCCTATGAAATTTAGGGGGACTTGAAGACATATGCACACATGCGCTATATATATTAATAACATACTATTACGACACAACACACAACAAAAACAATCAGCAAGGACATTCTTAACACACAGCCTTGCCAGTTAGTCCACTAAAGCTTTAGTTGGTTAATCTAGCTTTGGTCCCAAGGGGCTTTTTCTTTCCCCCAACCTCTCCAAACTCCTGGGGTGCACTTTTTCTACTGCCCCCCTCCAATGGATCCACAGTGCTGTAATTGTCTAGTGTGGAAGGACCCTCGGTGCCTGCCAGTCCCACGTGAGGGTAATTCCTACCAGTCAGAGCTGGCATCTCACCCACGATGCCTCCTGGTGCCCCATGGACTCACCATCTCTTCGCTCCCATTCTTACAAGGCTTCCAGCTATGGGTGTCATTGCTGAACTGGATCTTGTACGAGGTCACCCAGTCGTACCTGGGGGAAGAAAAGAAGCTTGAACCATTGGGAACATTATTGTTGTGTGACTTCAAGTCATTTCCAACTTCTGGTGACCCTAAGCTTTCGCTATCGTGGGGTTTTCTTGTTCACATGGGATTTGCCTTTGCCTGAGGCTGAGAGAGTGTGACTTACCCAAGGCCACCCCGTAGCTTTCTATGGTTAATTGAGGATTCAGACCCTGATCCCCTGGAGTCTTAGTCTACCACTACATCGTTGTGGTTGTTGTGTGCCTTCAAGTCCTTTCTGATTTACGGTGACCCTAACGCAAACCTATCGTGGGGGGGTTTCCGAGGTTGAGAGTGCGCAACTCGCCCAAGGTCACGCAGTGAGTTTCCATGGCCGAGTGGGGAACTGAACCCCACTCTCCAGCATTGTAGTCCAATGTTCAAACCACTTTACCACACTGGCTGTCATACTGAGTCTTAAATGGGAATGTAGAAAAGCTATATTTTTAAAAAAATTGGAAGTTTTCAAACACACTAAAATTGTACAAATACATAGTAAGCGGGGGGAAAAAAGGAAAGAAAATAAAAAGAAAATAAAACATAAAGGATAAAGAATAAAGGAAAAAATGGCCTCCATTCTTCCTTTCAATGGTATATAACATTCACATTATTTCCAACTTCTCTACATAAAAGCCCTGCAGTTCTCTTCTTTCCGTCCCCAGTTGCATTATTTCTCAATGGCCAAAAATATTTTCCTTCTTTTGGGGGTTGATAGCATTAAAATAGCAACCATTTGGCACATTATTTCATATGTGGTGGTCATGTCCTGAGCACAAAAATACTGGAAAGAAATACATAAGAAAATAAGTTCAATTTTGAAGATTCAATTTGGGATGACACCTGAATTTTACCTGTTAAACATGACACATATATTAGATGCAACATCAGCTGAGAGACATTGGAGAATTATATTGTACATGGTGACGATGGCCTGTATTGAATATGCACGACTTTGGAAAAATGAAACTACACCCACAACGGAACAGTGGTGGGCAGCTTTTATGGAAAGCAGAACTGCGGACAGACTTACACAAAGACTGAAAGGGAAATCAGAGGAGGACATCAACAAAGAGTGGAAGATTGTTACAGATTTGGGTTGGGGGTAGACAGAGGGTATTACATTTTTCATGATAACAATTATTATACAGTTAACAGTTAATGAAATATCATGTAGCAAGTAAAGTAGAGATATATAGCAGGAACTAACAAATGATAGATTATTAACATTTTATTGCAATACGTGGGATAATAAATAGAGGGAATATCAATAATTGTAATCCAGAAAGGAAAGGAAGAAGGGAAAACATTACATGTAACATTGCAGAAATTACTGTTTGTTTTATTTGTTGAAATGTGAATAAAATTATATTAAAAAAATAGCAACCATGATCTTTCTATATATCTTCTAAGCCATTGTATTGTTGTGTGCCTTTAAGTAATTTCTGACTTATGGCGACTCTAAGGCGAACCTATCATGGGTTTTTCTGGGGCTGAGAGTGTGTGATGTTGAATAAAATTATATTAAAAAAATAGTAACCATGATCTTTCTATATATCTTCTAAGCCATTGTATTGTTGTGTGCCTTTAAGTAATTTCAGACTTACGGCGACTCTAAGGCGAACCTATCATGGGTTTTTCTGGGGCTGAGAGCATGTGATGTGCCCATGGTCACCAAGTGGGTTTCCTTCTCATAAATGGAGGCTCAGTGGATCGAACCAACATTTTCTTTAGATAGCTTAGACAGAATCAGGAAGAATCTGGTATGGAAGCCCAGAGCCTCCCCCAGAATCAAACAGTGAAACCAAGGGGCAATTTCCCCCAGCAGAGAGCTCCTTTAAAATTTGGACTAAAACCCAGAGTGGATTCCCTGCTGCTGCTTCCCGGTACTTACGTCCAGATGGAGTTCAGCCCTTGCGTGATGATCCCGGTGAAGCGCGTCAGGCGCTTGGCGTCAATCTCCAGCCATTGTTTCTTGTCCTTGTGTCCAGCACACCAACCGCCATCATAGAAATCTCCATCATGGATGCCGGACTAGAGGAAAGCAAACAGGCAGGAGGAGGAAATCAGCAAACGCGTCACCGCGGCCAGCCTTGGCATTTCTTGAAGCATGGACAGAATTAGGCAGAATATGGCCTAAATTTTGCTACGAGTCCCATCCAGAGCAGACCTGTTAGATCAAAGTGATTTAAGTGTGTTTTGACTCGCCTCTCAACAGTTGATTCAATGGGTCTTCTCTCGATAGGAATGACCCACAGGACCCAGGGCTGTACTTTCCTATATAAATATTCCTGGACTTTGAGATCTGCATGAGAGAGGACGATGGCCACGCGTCTGGAGGCTCCGCACATAAGGTAGGTGTGGGTGGGGCACAGAGGCACGCGCAATTGCACATCATTTTTGGCAATGAGCTGAAAATGATATACTGTGAAATCGCCGCGGAATGGCCTTGGGAGCGTCGCACGATTGCGAGGACGTCATGTGGAATGGTCCTTGCAATCCTGCAGTGCTCCTGAGGCCATTTTGCAACAAGACTGGAGTGCGAAAAGAGCCTCAGTTTGCAGAATCTGAAGAAAGCTGAGGACAAAGGGAGGAAAATGGGAGGAGCAGAGAGAATCTGGGACATTTTAAAGGCAGCTGAAAAAGTGGGATGACAGGGAATTAATCAGGACTGTCCCTGCCAAATTGGGACAGTTGGAAGACATGCAATAGGGGACATCTGCAGCATGTCTAGAGGCCAATCTTATGTCCTTGGAGCCCCTCCCGGAACCGCAAACCCCAGGATTCCATAGGATATTGAAAGTGGAATAATAGCGCTATAACAGTCTAGTGCGGAAATGGCCCCAATCCCACCGGGGCCTTTTTGGTGGCTGCTCCCAGATTGTGAAATTCCCTTTAAGTGAGGCTAGGCTGGCCTCATCAATTTCATATTTCTCCCAGCAAGCAGAGACTCTGCAGCTGGCTGCATTTGATTTTAAATAGTTGTGCCAGATTTTTAAAATACAAGGTTGAGCATCCCTCATCCGAAGTGCTTGGGACTAGATAATGAGATACCTTGGAATTGGGAAGCAAATCTAAACACGAAATCCATTAATGTTTCATATACATCTTATGCACACGGCCTGATGGTAATCTTATACAATATTTTTAATAATTTTGTGCGTGAAACGAAGTTTGTGTACATTGAACCATCGAAAAGCAAAGATGTCACTACCTCAGCCACGCATGTGGATAATTTTGGATTTTGCAGTATTTTGGATTGCAAACCATAGGATTCCACACTGCATCAGAATGGATTCCCACTCCCCAAAAAGAAGAGACCCAAAGAAAAAGCAAGAGAGACAAGCTGCTCCTGGTGGTGAAGGAGCATTAGGGCAAGGTGGGCTTCACCTGGATGTTGAGGCGTCCTCGGTGGGCCCCGAGTCCGTAACGCTTGATGCTGGAGGCGCGCAGCTGTGAATCCCGCACCCTCAGAGATTCCAGTCCCAGTGGTGGGCATTCTGGATTGAGAAAGTGGAAGAAAAGGATGGACAAGTGAGACAGAGAGCAAAATGAGCCCACAAAAATACTCTCCTTTCTTCCTTGAGCTATCCAGCCTCCCCTAAGAAGGATCAAACACTTATATTCTGACGTTTTTACATCCATGTGAGCTGATGCAAAGTTTCTAGGAGGGTGGAAGTTGAAAAACAGGAAGGATAAAAAAAAAGACAGGGGTTCCTTTCAGCATTAGTTTTCTTGGCTACCGATGATGGGAGTTGCAGTTCTTCACATAGCCTGAATTAGTTATAGCTTGTGGACTATAATTCCCATGATCCGCCAATTCAACATGGCTGGTTTCTCAGGCTCTGGTTCTCCCCTCTGATGGGAAGGAATCCAGAATATTTATACTTGTTGAAGCTGTATGGAGGAAGAAGTTTTAGCCAGTTTCTGTTACTTCTGTGACTTCAGATTCCAGCTGCCCAAATTCATTTCCTTTTCTCTTCTGCACTTGCATTTTCTCTCACAACATCCCTGCAAAGTAGGTCCTCTTTAGTTCCATTTTGCCAACAGTATATATAAGGCTGTTCTACAAATTTTTAAGAAATTAGTCAGCAGAAAGGACTGCAAAAAAATGGGCTGGTTGGATTTCTGTGGGCCTCTGATGATTCTAGCCTTGCTTATTATATGTGGTGAATTTGCCAATTGGCACAGCTTCCAGATTTTTAAAAAGTGCAAGAGAGGCAGAAATTCACTCGAGGAAGCTTTCTGCCTCTCTTCTCTTCCATGCCAGGAAAATTAGAGTGTGTCAGGCTGCTTTTAAAGGCACAGAAGCCCTTGGCAGTTAAAACAATTGGCATCCCTGCAGCTTTAAAAGCAAACACACAACAACCTCTATTCAGAGAAATTAGCCTTAGGGCTTGGCTTGCAGCATATATTTCATGGCATTGATGTTCAGGCAGGCTGCTGTATAAAAGCAAAAGCTTGTCACAATAGCCTTCAGTCTTACAGCGGTCCTCTCTCCTAGCGCAGGGCTTAGAAGAGTTACTTTCATGGATGACAATTCTGAGAATCCCCCGTCCCCCAAAAGTTACATTGGCAAGGTTCTGAGCACCACTGGGTATGAGACTTTCATTACTAGCTGGCCCCTTTCTAACAAAAGCAATCATATGACAGGGAGGCAGTGGGTTTAGATCCAGAACGGTTACACCCCTGGTCTCTTTCAAGCTACAGGTCCTTTCTCAGCATTGAATTAAAGTGAAAATATCTAGCAGGACCTACTAAACAGAAATTAGCCCTCTCTTTGCCACTGGGCATTGTTAACCTTAGGCCATGATGATAGAAGGATTCTAGAAGCCATCTGTCTGATGGCAGAGACCAGGCAGGTCACAGTGGGAAAGATTAGGACCACAAAGAGGTGGGTAACCAAAATGGAAAAAGGCCTGGAAACCATGAAGCCCTATGAGGACAGGCTTGCTTGGAGAAGAGAAGATTAGGAGGAGACATGATAGCCGTGCTTAAATATTCGAAGGGATGTCATATGAAAGATGGGGCAAGCTGGTTTTCTGCTGCTCCAAAGACTAGGACATGGAGCAATGGCTTCAAACTGCAGGAAAAGAAATTCCATCTAAACAAGAACTTCCTGATGGCCAGGGCTGTCCGGCAGTGGAATCTGCTGCCTTGGAGTGTAGTGGAGTCTCCTTCCTTGGAGGTTTTAAGCAGAGGCTTGATGGCCATCTGTTGGGAGTGCTTTGAGGGTGTTCCTGCATGGCAGGGGGTTGGACTGGATGGCCCCTGGGGTCTCTTCCAACTCTACATTTCTATGATTCTATGATTAGGAAGAACTTCCTGATGGTAAGATCCGTTTTACAGTGGAATATGCTGCTGCCTTAATGGAGTGTGGTGGAGTTTCCTTCTTTGGAAGTTTTGAAAAAGAGGCTGGATGGCCCTCTGTCAAAAGGAGTGCTTGGATGGTGTCTTCCTGCATGGCAGAAGAGGGCTGGGCTGTTTGATCCTTGCGCTCTCTTCCAGCTCTAGGATTCTATGATTCTAATCCCTGCATTCCTTCCCTCTCCTGCCCGCCCTCTTTCTCTGCCATCTTCCTCTATCTCTCTTTCCCTCCCTCCCCATCTAGTGAGTGGATGGGAAAAGAGGACGTGGTAAACCCTTGCACTAATGCCTTGCAGCAGAGGGATTCTCACAATTGGATCTGATGGCTGCAGGAGATCCCACTGAGGGCCATGTCTGGCTCAGTGGGGCACAGTTTGTCCATACTTGGCTTATGGCAAGGGTGGGCAACACTTTGTGGGCCAACAGTGAATCCCCCCGCCCCGACTCCTTGCAGGCTGCTCCCTCCTACACCCAGCAAGCCCAAATACCTCACTTTTCCCCTACAGTCCCTCTCAAAATGGATCCCATGATAGAGGACAGAATAGAAATATATATATTTTTAGCTCATTTGAGATGTGCTGGAGGAGAGTTCTGTGGATACCCTGGACTGCTAAAAAGACCCATGAATGAGTCCTAGAGCAAATCATGCCTGAATTCTTGGAAGCCAAGATAACTAAACTGAAATGGTCATACTTTGGACCTCTCGTGAGAAGACTTAGAGAGCTGGGTATGTTTAGTCTGCAGAAGAAAAGGTTAAGAGGAGACATGAGAGCCATGTTTAAATATTTGAAGGAATGCCATGTAGAGGAGGGAGAAGGCTTGTTTTCTGCTGCTCCAGAGACCAGGACAAGGAGCAATGGATTCAAGCTGCAGGAAAGGAGATTCCATCTGATCCTCAGGAAGAACTTCCTGATAGTCAGGGCTGTCCGGCAGTGGAATCTGCTGCCTCCATGGAGTGTGGTGGAGTCTCCTCCTTTGGAGGTTTTTAAGCAGAGGCTGGATGTCCATCTGTCGGGAGTGCTTTCAGGATGTTCCTGCATGGCAGGGGGTTGGACTGGATGGCCCCTGGGGTCTCTTCCAACTCTACATTTCTATGATTCTAAGACCTGACTCCCTGGAAAAGACAATAATGCTTGGTAATGAAGAAGGCAATAGGAAAAGAGGAAGACTGCATTACAGATGCATAGAGTCAGTCAAGGTAGACACGTCCCTGAATCTGCAAGACCTGAGCAAGGTGGCTGATGGGAACGACCTGGAAGTCTCTCCTTCATAGGTTCACCATAAGTTGAAGTTAACAACGATACTTTAGGTGGAAATTAAAAGAGAGTTGAACTGCAAGCCCGTTTGCATGTGCTTTCAATTGTCATAGGATGTGAAAAACCACACAACTGTTTCTCACATGAGTCTTGCCTGAGTCAGGGCACCAGAAGGAGAAATGCTGGGCACAAAAGTAATGAGAAGTTCAACCACAATCTCTGGGAGGAAGATGGAAGGAGACAGCTCTTCTGGGGCTCTTAATCCCTTTTCCCCATAGCAGATGTGAGACGAATTGTGAAAAACAAGCACATTTAGGGAATAAAGTGGAACCGGCTTCTCAAATTACAAGAAAAGAGGTTCTACCTAAACATTAGGAAGAACTGATTTATTGTAAGAATTATTTGGCAGCGGAATGAACTGCCCCCGACAGTGGGCGAGTTTTCTTTTATGAAGGTCTATAAACAGAGGTTGAGTGGACATCTTTGGGATTGCTTTAGTTGAACCTATGATTCTTTTTTTTGGTGTGTGTGAGCTGTGGAGACAGGCTTCTGCATTTTTCCAAACTGTACAATTTACAGAAATGTCCAGTGCTATGCCCAACAATGGTTGCCATCACTCTGGTGCCAAGAAAAGTTCTTCTGCATCCAAATGTTCCATGCTGCTTATAAAATCGGTCAGGCCTGGCCAACTTCAAAAGGCAATGATTCCATCGGATCTTAGCAGATGCCCTGACTTTGCACATTGGGTTCCACGCACAGAAGCATGTTGCAGAAATAGGAATGAATGCTGGGGTCGGAGATGGAATTTGGGTGTGGAAATGGTAGCCTGGGGAGGGGTAGCTGGAAACCTCCATGTAAGGCGGGTGGCAAATCCACTCCGGATTTTATCATAGGCTTTGAAGGAGCTGTCCAAGGTGCTGAACTCTATCCCCACTATAGGGCCAGCCTGATGTGAGAACCAGCAGGGTGTAAAACCCAGAGTGGATTCAATGCACCCATGACATGGCATTCAACAGCTGCCCTATCTGGGAAGGCAGACAGGATGAATGCTGAGTTCCCATGATTTTCTTTTTAGTTTGGATATTTGGATGTGAATCAGAAAGGGAGACCATGGGTTTTCACTCCTGCTTCGCACTTCTGAATATGGACAGAGGATGGAAGGGCCACAGCATCTGATTCTAACATTCTCCCAAAATGTAGTATTTGAAGACTGGAGGAGTTTCCTTTATTTAGGCTACAGTTCCCAGACTCCTCTCCAGTAGCGCTATGATCATGAATGCATAGTCTAACTGAACACAGAACAGTTATGGGTCCCCAACTGTAGATTATGAACCTGTAACTGTAATATAGGATTCCAGCCATTTTTTGAAAGTAGAAATGTTCTCGTGATGATTCAGTCCAAGTTAAGTCAAGCTTTACCTGCAATCATAAGGGCTGCAGTCTTGGGGTCTGATCAGGTTCCAGTTTTGCTGCCACAGGAAAGTCCCGGCAAGTGCCTGTGGTCAATCAGTTGTGAGCATGAAGCCCTCATGCGCGGTATTCAGCTAGCAAAGTGGCACCAGGAAGCAGGCTAGGAGTACCAAACTCTGTGCATGTCACAACTTTGTCTGGGATCTGTTTTGAGCATTCCCCCCCCCCAAAAGCAACCATCAACTCAACGATGTAAAGTTGAAGGCTTTCACGGCCAGAATCCATTGGTTTCTGTGGGTTTTTCAGGCTTTGAGACCATGTTCTGGTTGTATTTTCTCCTGGCGTTTCGCCTGCATCTGTGGCTGGTATCTTCAGAGGAATGAAGATCTGAAGATGCCAGCCACAGATGCAGGCAAAACCTCAAGAGAAAATACAACCAGAACATGGTCTCAAAGCCCAAAAACCCACAAGAACCATCAACTCAACCCTTATGCATTTTTAATGGTTTCCTTAACACTCCAGATCTTACCTTGGAAAAATCGTATTTATTTACTTGCTAACTGGAGCATTCTGGGAGCTGTAGTCCAATGCAAATTGACTTTTCCAAGGTCTAAATGTCATGTACACAGAAGAAGAACCCTTTTTCCTCCTGCCCGCACACCTCCTGTGCCCCTCTGTACAAAACAGGCCTTGCATTAAGACACGCTGGCATGACGGTGCCCTTATTTTTCTCTTTTTACATAAAGGGGGCCTTGCATTTCCAAACTTCTGGAAGCCTTTGCTTGGGCTTCCGCAGGTTATTCTTGGAAAGCCAGCTCTTGTTATTTTTCCTTGGGCTTTTGAGGTTTAATGGAGCACTCAAAGTTTTGTGCTTGTTTGTTCGCCTGGCACTGCAGCCAGGCCAAACGCAGGCAGGAAAGTTCCTCCCGGCTCCCTAGGCAGAGCCAAGGCGAAAAGTCTACATCTCAAGCTGGCTGCTTGGAAGTAGGGGTGAGAGGCAGATGGTTCCTGCTGGACAACCAAGACAGAGAAAGAAGCCATTCACACAACCCAAGCACATGTGAGTGCAAGAAAGGAGGCAGGGTGGAAATGTGTAGCACTAATTGCTCTTTGAAATGGCCCCCAGGATAGGCCTGGAACCCCAAATTCTTTGAGGAGCAAAGAACTCTGATTAACTTTGTAGAACTTTGGTTTTTAAAAGCAGAGACCACACTGCACAGGTATAGCTCTATGGCCATCTCTGCACTATACTGTTACGGCGCTATTATTTCACTTTCAATATCCTATGGAATCCTGGGGTTCACAGTTTAGGGAGGCACATTTAGAATTTAGAATTAGAATAAATTAGAATTTAGAATGAACCCTGGTGGCGCAGTGGTTAAATGCCAGTACTGCAGCCACAAGGTTGTGAGTTCGATCCTGCCGGGCTCCAGGTTGACTCAGCCTCCCATCCTTCCGCTGGTCGGTAAAATGAGTACCCAGCTTGTTGGGGGCAATTAGCTAAAACACATTGTAAACCACTTAGATAGCACTTAACTGATAAGCGGTGTAGAAATACACATGCTATTGCTATGCTATTCTCAGTAAGCCACAAACCCCAGAATTCCACAGGCTGTTGAAAGTGGAATAATAGGACTATAATGGTGCAGTGGGAAAATGGCCTACTATGGTTCCACTTAATTCTCAATGCGTCATAGAACTGCTAATCCCAAGATTCCATAGGATGGAGTTAAAGCACTTAAAAATGGCATGAAAGTGCTGTAACTGTGTAAAAGAGGTCCTGGATTAGAGGTACAGAAAGAGGGCAGCTGGACCTGACCTCCTGTAGCAATTTGACTGATTGAAAAGTCAAATTTCAATTTTTTAAGGGGCTCTTGGAGCATCACCTGACAACTATGGCCATTTCTGCACTAGCCTGTTATAGTGCTATGATTCCACTTTCAACATCCTATGGAATCCTGAGGTTTGCAGTTTTGGGAGGGGCCAGACGGCCCCTCCCAAAACTGTAAACCCCAGGATTCCATAGGATGTTGAAAGTGGAATCATAGCGCTATAACAGGCTAGTGCGGAAATGGTCTATATGTTGCCCATGGGCTGCAGCTTCCATGCCCCTGGTATAAATGCAAGAAACAAATTCATATCTTTTTCATTAATGAAACCCTGCTTCTGGAAATAGAAGATTATGCCAATGGAATAATAGAAATAATAATACCAATAATAATGCATATTCAACTGCCTAGATACATTAAAGGCATCAGCTCCTGTCTGATAATAGAATCATACACCTGGAGGAGACCCCAAGGGCCATCCAGTCCAACCCCCTTCTGCCATGCCATCAAAGCATTCCCAACAGATGGTCATCCAGTCCCTGTTTAAAAACCTCCAAAGAAAGAGGCTCTACCACACTCCACTGAGGCAGCAGCATATTCCATTGTCGAACTGCTTTTACCATCAGAAAATTCTTCCTAATGTTTAGGTGGAATCTATTTTCCTGAAGTTTGAAGCCGTTGCTCCTTGTCCTAGTCTCTGAAGCAGCAGAAAACAAGCTTGCCCCGTCTTCCATATGACATACCTTCAAATATATAAACATGACTGTCGAGTCCTCTCAACCTTCTCTTCACCAAGCTAACCGTACCCAGCTTCCAAAGCTGCTCCTCAGAAGGTTTCCAGGCCTTTTACCATTTTGGTTCCCCTCCTCTGGACCCTTTCCAGCTTGTCATATCCCTCCTTTGTAATGTTACTGGCTTGCACAGTGACTGGGCACTTTGTATATGTTCTAGTACCCCAATAATCAAGGGTGTAGCTAAAAGGGGGGAGAGTAAGAAGAAAGCATTGCCTGCCAATAAGTATTCTGCCTCCCTCCTCCATGATATTGTCCTTCAGGTCTCGAAATTGCTACCATTGCAGTAATGTCAGTTGAATCTTTAGAAATAGTGTTTAAGAAGAGGGCCAGGGAAAGTGACCCAGGGAACGTGAACACACCAAATAGGAGCTTTCTGGGTGTGAATGATTTTCAGGGTCTTATTTTCTGCCATGCTAGAATCTGGGGACTTAAGGAAAATTTCCTTGGGGAGCAGAATTCTTATGGGAGCACAATGCACCCCTGCCAAGAAGGAAAAACCAGTGTGATTTGTTCTGTGATGCAAATACAAGGGTGTGGCTGTGTCCAGTGGCTGTTGATGCCTGTGGGGGCATTGGCTCCCTTCTTGGTTTTGATCTGAACTTTAAATAAGCCGAAACTATTTTGTGGACAGCATTCAGCACCTTGAATAGCTGCTTTAAAGTTCAGACTAAACCCTGGAGTGAATTTGTTGCTCCACTGTAGTGCAAGCCACTGCCTGGCTTGCATATCTGGCTTCATATCTGGTATAAGCCTTCCTGAATGATGCATTCCCCTCCCAAATGCAGAGTCCCCCCTCGCCCAGGTGTATTATCTGGGGAAGATGGGTGCTGTAGGTCAAAACAACTGGAGGTTGCTAGTGTGGGTAAAGCCACTGTTAGCAAATGGGGAGCTGCTCCAAGATCTGAATGGGAGGTTTTGGGACTGCTCCTGCAACTGCTGAACTGCGGGGCAAGGGACCAGGTACATACTTGATGCCTCTTTTGCAATTGTTTCCTGGATGGAAGGCTTGGATTTCTTCTTCAGGACCTTTTTCTTGACGACTTTAACCCGGACGGATTTTTTCAGAGCTGGAGGGAGGCAAAAAACACAGGCCTGGTCATCCCTTCTTCCTTCTTTGGGCAGGAGTAGCATTGGAAAGGTAAGGCAGGAAGAATAAGGGCAGATGCTGAAGGGGCAGCAAGGCTACAAAACATCTGCAGAAAGACTGTGTGTGTGAGAGAGAGTGTGAGAGAGACAGAGAGAAGAAAGGAGGAAGTGGCCCATGAAAACGGAGGACTCAAGGTGGTGCCCGGAGATCTGGCAAACCTAGGACATTTCCGCACTAGCCTGTTATAGCGCGATGATACCACTTTCAACATCCTCTGGAATCCTGGGGTTTGCAGTTTCGGGAGGGGCCGGCCGGCCCCTCCCGAAACTGCAAACCCCAGGATTCCAGAGGATGTTGAAAGTGGTATCATCGCGCTATAACAGGCTAGTGCGGAAATGGCCCTAGTCAATACACAGGTAAATCCCATTGATTTAATGGCCTTTCTCCTGGTGGCACAGTGGTTAAATGCCAGTACTGCAGCTGCAAAGTTGTGAGTTCGATCCTGCAGGGCTCCAGGTTGATTCAGCCTTCCATCCTTCCAGCTTTTGTTGGGGACAATTAGCTTACAACATTGCAAACCCCTTAGGGAGTGCTTAGCACTGATAAGTGGTGCAGAAATTTAACTACTAACTGTTATTTGTAAGCTGAGGTCTTTAGACTCCTCAGGCACCCAGGCTTCAGGAAGTCCAGAAACTGAAAGCCAAAATGTGGGTTTTCCCCTTCAGTTTCCCTCCTGTCATTTCAAGCTACAGGTGGCCCTCCACACTCATTAGGTTTAGGAGCACCCTTTCAAATATGGAAAAATAGCAAATATCGAAATGTGTCTGTGTGTGTCTATGGGAAGGAGGTGGAGGTATGGTGAGGAGAGTGTGCACCGAGGGTCCAAACCAGGTCAGGGAAAGGAGAAGGAAAGGAGAAGGAAAGGAGAAGGAAAGGAGCAGTTTGGCATGGTGGCCCTATGCTTCCTTTTTGGCCATCTCCTTCCTTGGGTGTATGGTAGGCATCAGGACAGCATCTGTGATGCTGAGAAATTGGGTTGCAAGACATTCTTAGCTGGCCAGGTAGTGGCCAGATGGAGGAGGGTAGGACCAGAACACAGTTTTTTAAAAGGCTGCATGGCCTGATCAGACCCTCCGAGAGGGAAGGTTCCCCCCCACAAAAGAAATGCCTAGTGTGTGTGTAGGGGAGGGGAGGTGCAGGTTGAAGAAACTCACAACTAATCAAATCCATGAAAGTTAAACCCACAAATGTGAAGGGCTGACTCTTGTCCCCTTGCAAAACCCTGTCCCGGGGTCTACAACTTTGATATAAAATTAATCTAACCCTGCAGAGAGGTCACTCGAATGTGCACGTAGGCAATAACGGTCGTAGGATCGAAAGAACCTGATCAGGCCAGTAAAATCCCCAGTCATGTACCCACAGGAGACCTCATGTTGTGATAACCCATGGTGGACAAAAGTCCTTAACCTTTAAGGAGTCCACTTGAAGGGAGTAAAAGTGTTCCCGGAAAATTGGGCACTGGAAGCAATAAAACCATATCAGATCCATCTCCAGAAACTCACACCACAGCCTCAAAGCGGAGGAAGATCCTGTGATTTAGATGACGCTTTGTAATCTTCTGAGAAATGCCAGGTGTGGAGGTGTTTTTCTTATTCTGTCCCTGTTTGTTCTCCCCGGGAAAGGATTTGTCTTCAAAGTAAATTTATCCTACAAATAGTCCCTGTTTTTGGGCTAGTTAGGCAAGGAGAGAAAGGCGAGGCAAGGAGGAGGAGTATGATGCCTCCTGGTCCCCATCCCTCCTCTGCGTATCTGTACTGAGCTGACTACTTCCCGGACCAAAGGACTTCAGCAGGAGGTGCAGTATTTTCCCAAGCTGCGAATCCCTCAACAATCTCTCTATTTTATTTCCACTCTTTATTTCTATTAGCCCTTGGATGTGTGTGTGTGAGTGTGCATGAGTGCGAACTACTACTACTCATTAAATTCATTTGTTGGACCTTTTTGTGTGATTTCTGACTGAGCCTGACCCTGTAAACATTGGGTAAAAGATCCTTAACTACCCTGCCCTCTTTGCATTGCTAAAGCAGTGCTCAGACCTAATCTTCCCCACAAGTGATAATTTTGAGAGGAGTTGGGAACCCCCTCTAAGGGACCCCCAGCAAGCAGGGTAACACTGTAATTGAGCACAAACCATTTTTTCACTTTGGCCATTTCTGCACAAGTCTGTTATAGCGCGATGATTGCACTTTCAACCTCCTATGGAATCCTGGGGTTTGCAGTTTTGGGAGGAGCCACTTGGCCCCTCCCAAAACTGCAAACCCCAGGATTCCATAGGAGGTTGAAAGTGCAATCATCACGCTATAACAGACTCGTGCAGAAATGGCCTTTGAGCGCAGTTTGCAGCAATGAATGGAGGTCGAGGACAAAGGAGGGAAGTGGGAGGAGAGGAGAAGAACTGGGATATTTTAAAAGCAGCTGGAAAAGTAGGATGCCAAAGGATGCCAAATCAGGACAGCTGGAGGGTATCCTCATCTACTCTAACAACAGGACTGACAGTGGGATCGGGGGTCTGCACATAAAAATATGCCAGTTCTAGGGTTGCCAGCTCTCAGGGCCTGGCCCTCTGTCTCTAATTGTCATGGGTCGTCTCAAGGGTGCAAATTCTCCAAATTCGGTAGCTGCAGCTGTAGGCAAGAGGAAAGGACTGTGTGCAAATCTCTAGCCCAGGTAGCAGAGCACCAGCTTGCTATAATTTGCAAGGCAACAATGCTTTGTTACTGCATAACACTTACCAAGATCACTATGAAACCACTTACCAACATCACTACGAAGATCCTGAACTTACAACCCCAGCCGATTCTCCATTCCTTTGTGACCTGGAATTCTTTGCAAGAGGGTTTGCAATGTGGGAAAAAGTATCCTGGATGAAGTTCTCCTTAGCAGCTTCCCCCTGCATGCTTGTAGAGGGACTGGTTTCATTTCTTCCCCACGATCGGAACCCGCTCTCCCTCCCACACTGACTCACAGCAGGCCAGTAACATGCTGTGGGGCAGGATGCGGGACCTCCCCCCTCCCCTGAACAGTGATCACTCTGTGCCGGCTTGGCTGGGCTCCATAACTCCAGCCGCCTTCCTTCCACCACTGGGTTGAGCGGGGAGCTGAAATGCCAGAGCAAAGCTGTGAGAGTCTGGATCTCCAGCTGCAGCGTGGGAGCCAGCAAGAAACCTGCGGAAGGGAAGCCTTTGCTCGGGAGGCTAAGGGCAGAACAGAAAACAGATGAAGGCCTGGGGAGAGGAGTTGGGTTGATGCTTGGGGTGGGAGATGCTGAATTCCATCCATCTCTGTTAGCTTCAGATCCAAACAAATTTTCAGGGACAGTTGTGTTGATCATAAAACACAAACCAAAGCACACTTTTTGCTTGGTTAGGCCAGCTGAAAGTTGCAAAGTTAGCACAAATGTAAAGGTTCCCAGATCTCAGCTTTCTCTAGTGATCAGGGTGTAAGGAAGCAATCTCAGGGTGAGAACATCACTTTTGGGAAGCGCGTCTGTCTATTTTCCTCCTTTGTTAAGTTTGGTATTCTTCAGTGGAATGCCGTGCTCTGTGCAACTATGATGGATGATAACGTAGCATGCTTGATGACATCACCAGGATCTGCTCCCTGTGACATCACAAGGGTTTCAGGGAGCTTTGATCTTGTCATACTCTGAATCTGTCTATGCATTAGCAATACATAAAATAGTAGTGGCAATAGATTCTTAAGGCAAACTTGCTCTGTTAATATGTATTTGCTTGCAATTGACACATGTAACTATAGGCCATTTCCGTACAAGACTGTTACAGTGCAAGGATTCCACTTTCAACATCCTCTGGAATCCTATGGAATCCTGGGGATTCCATAGGATTCCAGAGGATGTTGAAAGTGGAATCCTTGCACTGTAACAGTCTTGTGCGGAAATGGCCCAAGTCAGGTTAGGGAAACGAGAGGGAAGGGACGCGAGTTGGCATGGAGGCCCAAGACTTTATCTATCTCATTCATCTCCTTTCTTGGGTGTGGGGGACATCGGGAAAAAGTTTGTGGTGCTGAGAAATGGGGCTGCAATCTATCCTTAGCTGGCCAAGCAGTGGCTGATGGAGGAGGAGGAGGAGGAGGAGGAGGACCATAGGTGGGTTTTTAAGGAGCTCTAGGGCCCGATCAGAGCAATTGAAATGGAAGGATTCCCTCAGAAAAGAAGCATCTGAAAGGGGGGGGGCAAGTATTGAACAAACTCATGAATTATCAAATCTGTGAAAGTCAAACCTGCAAATGTGGAAGGGCGACTTTATTATTTATTTATTTGTTTGTTTGTTTGTTTCATTTCCTTGCATCTGCTGCTAGAATAGCTCACACATGTTCACAAAGAGAGCCTCTGTGTTTTTGGAATTGCTCCGGGGTATTAAGAGCCATCTTAATCCTGCTTTGTCCCTTTGGCACTGGAACACACGCATCAATAAGCTCTGGTCTGGAAGATCAGCTGCACTGCCAAGGGGTTCTAGAAAGCCTTCAGAATTGCTGAGCTACAACACACCTGCCTTATTAGCGGTGTCACAAAAGTTTGGAAAAATTGCAAAGCGCGCAGAGTGCAAAACAGTCTCAGACACCACAAGAGCATGCTGTGAGTGCCAGGATATGCACAGAGTTGCTAAGTTTGCCCTGCTCAACACAGCAGCGAACATGATCCCATGTAGGAAAGGGAAACACGGGGGCCATAGAACTCAGCCAATGCAACGGAAGAGCTTTGTGGCTGTTGCAAAGCACACATACCATGCCCTTGTGGACTGGCTGTCATGGAAAGCCATCCCACATCACTGACTGCAGCATGGAAAAGGTGCCGGAAGCACAAGTCAGGCACCAGAAATGTGTAAAGGAATCCCATGAAGTGCAATCTGCTTCATTGTGGAATGATCCCACGGCAGCCCAGAATCCTGTTGCTGTTCTACTCTGTGTAAGTAGCTTTACACATGCAAGTTACACATGCACATCCAAGTGGAATAGGGCCATTGAATCAATGAGTTTTACTTATGTGTTGATTCACCTTTCAGCCATTGATTCAAGCTGGGACCAACCAATAGGCTTTCAACCATGTAGCTGTGCATCTTTGGATGGCACATAGCCATGCATTAGTGCCTTTTGTGTCCTGTTTGATTCACTGGGATTGGAGAAACAGCCATGGTGCATTATTCCCTATTGCACAACAGGACAAAAATCAGTCATGTGGGCGGGTCCATCAGTTACACGATGCCATTATTCAGCCAAAGATTGGTGTAGCACAACTATGGCCTTTTGCGCACTACACTCTTATAGCACGATGATTCCACTTTCAACATCCTATGGGATCCTGCCCAGCCCCTCCCGAAACCGCAAACCCCAGGATTCCATAGGATGTTGCAAGTGGAATCATTGCACTATAACAGCTTAGTGCGGAAATGGTGTTAGTCTCAAAGGTGCAACAAAGTCTCTTTGCATATGGATCAGCAGCATGTTATTCAACTTTTCAGCCGCATAGGATGCGCATCCAGTATTCCACACACACTTTGGACTTGCTAGAGGAACACCCTGGCAACACAAAGCATGTCTCATGAGTTGCCTCTCCAGCCCAGCAAACACAGAAGGCAGACCACAAAGAATCCATGCAATGCGGGACACCAGCAACTCCTCAGGTGCTGACACAGGATTCCAAGAGGTTTAAGACAAGAAGAAAAGAGAGTTGCAGTTGGGACGCACAGCCTGCAATGCTAAGTTAGCAAAGATGACAAAAGAGCAACCCTGGTGCTGAAGCGAGAGGTTGGGAAACTCCTCCCAGATTCCTTGCTGTCGGAAGTCCTTTAACCCTTTGTGTTGGGGAGGAAGAGATATGTTGAGTGCAATGTCAGCTGTGCCAGCTTGTTTTGCTGGAGGAAAGTCCCTGAAACCAAGTTGCACAATTCTCAAGAAACGCAAACATTTTTCTGAGTTAGCCCAAGCAAAACCACATTAATGTTTTCCCCTTCTTTCATCATCAGTGGCCCACCAGATGTTTTTGGACTCCAATGCCCATCAGTCCCAGATACCAAAGCCAGAAGTTGGGGGTGATGGAAGCTGGTGTCAACAACATTCAGGAAGGCAGCTGTTTCCTATTCCTGGACTAAGGGGAAACACATGCATGTGGACACATGACACACACACACACACACACTGTACAGCTCTACCCATCTTGGGTTGCAAAACAGAAGAGGATCAACTGTAATGTGTGAACAGCCACACAAGTCTCTGTTTCCTTCTGGGTACACGGTTTTGGGACTCTGTTCAGGACTCTTTCATCCAGAAGGGGGTAAGTTGACATCCATTATATCTACATTATGCTCAGGCAGCCATTCACAAATGGCACATCACATGGATTTCCTCTGAATTCCTTAATATTCTTTCATAATAACTAGGGTTTTCCCTGCTCCTTTGGGAAAGATAAAGATAGCACTGGTTTCCTAGCTCCTCAAGGAGGAATCCTGCACTGCAAAACCAGGCTGGCTTGCTGACCAGCAGATTTTTCCTTTGCATCCTTGCAAAATTTGGCCATGTGTAGAGATTTTTCTTTTTTCATTTTTGGCTACACCTTCAGATTTAACTGACTGTTATGCATACTCATCTATCTCTTAGGCAAGACTGCCACATGGGCTCTATTATACCAGGGCTGACATTCCATTAGTGAGATACACTTGTGCAAGTTGTGGTACGCATCTGGGCAAAGCACTTGCCATAGCGCAAGAGCCGTATTTTGCTGACAGTGGTCAAAGTGGAGTTATGCCTCAAGCAAAATCATGCAGTGCGTGTTGTGGTTTCACATTGCGCAACACCACCCAGCCCCTGTGCATGTGTTGTACAATGTTTTCATTCTACATGGGGGTTGTGTAACGCTGTTGCAACGTATCTCTGTATGTGCATATTTACACTAGGGAGGGTGGAATTGCAGCTCAGATTTTCTTTTTAAAAAGGAGCTCTTCCAACTGCACAACTCTGTTGCCAAGGAAAAGAAACACGAGGATCAAGGTAGGGATAATGTACCAAAACAAAGGTGCTTCAATGGCATTTCCAAGGATGCAACAAAAGGTTACTTGCCCAAAGATGAAGGTAAAGGAAGGTCTGTCTAAGAAACAAGTCGCTTTAATAAAATTTGGGCAATTTGGTTGGAAACAGAAGGCTTATCTTTGAACACACTGTCCCTATCATCTAGGTGCTCAATAAACCCACTGACCAGAATCCTATTAATGACTTACACATGTGTAAGTTCCTCTGTAGAAGCAGTTGGATGTTTTTGTCCAATACGCTAGGGTCATATTCTGTTCAAACTTTTGGAAGCAGAGTTGCATGTCCATTGCCCTTGCGCATTGTGCATCACACATGAAATGCCATTGTCTACCACGCATGGCAACATCTGGTCTGAAAAGCATCTTGTGTATGCACTTGCACATTGCACACCATGCACATTTGCGCATTCAGTTTCCCAGTGTCACAAAGTGGACTTTGTGCCATTACCATGTAACTCCGCAAGCATAAGGTTATGCTCTCTCTTCCTTGATAATAGCATCTGAGGCCATTTCCGTACGAACCTGGTCTAGCGCTTTGATTCCACTTTCAACATCCTATGGAATCCTGGGGTTTGCAGGCCGGCCCCTCCCGAAACTGCAAAACCCAGGATTCCATAGGATGTTGAAAGTGGAATCATAGCGCTAGAACAGGCTCGTGCGGAAATGGCCTGAGTCTAAATAAACTGTGTCTGGTTTCCCTTCCCTTTTCCCAAAGGCACATGGCCAGATTTCCAACTGCACATTCCCTGCCAACTGCACACTTTTTAAAAAAAGTCAACACATACTCTTCACTTTGCTAGCAAAGCCCAAATCACAGATGCACATGCATGCACACACAAACACATGCTCACAGTTGATGCTTCTTGTGTCAGATGGGGTACCTTTCTTATCAGTTGCCTTCTCTGTGGAGAGCTGCATCCTCTTGGTACTGCTGGTGGTATGGGGCTCTCCCAAGCCCTCTCGGCCATAGGGGCTGGTCGTCATCATCATCGTTGTCTTGACACTGGCTGGGGAGGTGATCCTGGGGGTGGCTGTGCCACTTACCTGTTTGAATCTGGAGGTGGAAGGGGAAGCCGTGGTGGTGGGTGCCACTTTGGGCTGAGCTGTGCCCTGGCTGGAAGGGGCCGGGGTGCTGCTGGGCTTCTTGTGCAAGATTCTGGGCTTGGCAGTGTGGGGGGCCCCATCCACCCAAGGGGACGAGGCTGCATGGCAAAGGACCATGAGCAGAACCACCGGGAAGGCCAGCATTTTGGAAAGAGAGGGCAGGCCAAGCCAAGCACTTCTGCCTCCTTCCTTCCCTCTCTGTCTCTCGCCTTCTTTCCCTGCTCTTGGGCTGCTGCCCCTGTGCCTTTATAACAATCCCTCCCCTCTCGCATTCCATGCCATTTCCATACATGTACCGCATTGTCAGGAATAGCTGTGACCCAGAAAAAAACAACACAACCCCCCCAGCACTTGGCTCATTTTCTTTTGGACCCTCCCCCCTTGGCTTGCTCCAACTGTACTTCTATTTGTTCTGGTTCTCTCCCTCCGCCTGCTGGCTCTGGATTCCCTGGAAATCATTCACGATGCGAGCAAATTGGTCTGTGCCTTTCTACTGCAATTTATTGCTCTCCATTCCTACTGGTATAGTTTTTCTAACAGAATTTTTCAAGTATGGTTACAGAGAAAAAGATGGACGGAGAAAGAAGAAGAAACAGAGAATGGAAGGTACATAGGAGAGGAGCATTAATATAAATTGGTCATATTTCCAAAAGCACCTTTTCTTGATGTCAGTTAGGCAAAGTGCATATTCATCTGTAGCTAAAGCAGATCTGGTAGCTTCTGTTTCGACAGGTTGGCAAATCCGTTCTGGGTTTTAGTGTGAACTTTTAAGGAGCTGTCCAAGATGCCAACTGCATTGGGGAGATGAGGTTGAGCACTTTGGGTCACTGGCTGTGGGGGAGTGAAGGGGATGGGATTCCCCAGAGGTGAAGCAGAAAGGTCCAAGGAGACCCAGTGGTTGCTTGTGGCTGTAATATCAGTAGGGCAGTGAATCTGCAATGACTTTTAGTCTAAACGTTTAGGAAGCCATCCAAGGTGCTACATCCATTGATTTGGCAAATCGTCTGGCTTCTTTAAAATCTAAACTGAAACCTGGAGCAGAGTCACTGCTCCACTGACATGGAAGCTACCCATGGACTTGAATTCCTTTTTTTTAAGAATGTGATCTTCCACTTCCTTGTGGCCCCAGTTGCTCCTTCCTACAGGGAGGCAGATGTTTGGAAGGTTTCTGTCCTTTAGTCTATCCTCTCTCATAGGGTTGCTATGAGGGCAAAACAGAGAGGGGGTGATGGGAAGTTCCTTGAGATGTCAGATCTGGATACCCTAGTTACATCTCGGTTGGATTACTGTAACACGCTGTACATGGGGGCTGCCTTTGGAACCTGTTCTGAAACTTCAGCTGGTCCAAAGATCTGCAGCCAGATGGCTAAGACAACTCCTTTGCTGCAATGGTCCCACCAGCTGCTGGTCCGTTTCCAGGCACAGTTTGAAATGCTAATTTTGACCTAGAAATCCTTATATGGCTGAGATCCAGGTTATTTGAAGAACTGTATTCTCCCTTATGAATCTGCCCGTGTTTGGAGAACTGCTGGGGAGGCCCTTATCTCCGTCCCAGCAGCCTCACAGGCACATCTGGTGGGTAAGATGGGAGAATGGGGTTGGACTGGATGGCCCTTGTGGTCTCTTCCAACTCTGTGATTCCAGGCTGAAGGACCACCTCTCAAAGCTGCTTCACTAGTGGATTCCTCTACTGATATGGGGTCAGTCTGGATGGCCATTGAGGTCTCTCTCAACTCTATGATTCTGTTAGAAGTATCTTTCTTCAAAACTACAGACAACTTTGGGGCACAATCCCAACTGTGCCAAATTACCCAAATTTGCTGTAAGTGTACTTCATATATTAACACCAGAATCTTATCAATCAGGGAGAGAATTATCTTATGTCCCTTCCATTATTGTTACAGACTGCAACTTCCAGCATTCCTCACCATTAACTATGTTGGCTAGGGAAGCTGGGAGATGCAGTCCAACAGCATCTGGAGAGCCACATGATTCCCATCCCTGCTAGAGACTCTTCCCTGGAAATGAGATCCATTAAATATTGCTGGACTTACTCCTGAATGAACATGAGACAAACAACATTGTCAATATTTTAGTTTGCCTGTTATTTGCATATGCATATTTGCATCAGATTCACTTCAAAACCTAAATCTTAAAGAGTCTTATTTGTATGTTTGATTAGAATTAATAAACTGTTGCATATAATAGAACCTTTAAATGTCTAAATAGCTGAATGGTGTGTATACTACAAGGTTTATGGTAACTGGCAACTGGCAACTTGGCTATAGCTTTTTCCTCCTTTCAGAATAACACCATGTATCCCAATAAAATAATTGCAAGATCCATTGGCAAGGCAATTCCCAGAAACGTCTTGATCCCTCTCAGAATGTTATCTCAAAGTTTCTCAGCTGCTAAATAAGAAAGAATTATCCACTTGCCTGTTAACATCTCTAGGAAAATACTGTCTGATCTAGGAAAAGGTCTGTTGGAATTGAGTTGCTCAAGAATATCATGGCAAAATGGCTTTGCCTTCATTTTCACCTACTGTTGTGTCCAGGGCAGAGCAGACAATTAATCACCAAATGGCAGAGCAGGACTTATTCACAAGGCAAAAGTGGGAAAAATATCCAAAGGTTCCAAAGCAAACAAATCCAAAGGGCAAATCCAGGTTGTAGTCAGACAGAGATTCAAGGTGGTCCAGATACAAGAGACCATAGCACAGGGCTTCCACAACTGTAAAGATCAGTTGCTGACCCTGAAAAGAAAGGCCCAGCTGAAAGCCTTTTATCTACTGATGCTGTTGCTACAGGTGTTCCTTCATTAGGGCTCGTTTGTTACTTAAACACACTGAGTGGCACAGCCTCTCCTGTGGTATCGTCTCTCTTGCATGGTAAGCATCTGTGTTGTCTCATCCTCTGATATTTGTTCCCCTTGCTCAGGCCTCTGCTGTTGCTTGCTATCTTCTCCTGAGCAAGCTTCTGGGGAAACTCCTGCCTTGGATTCAGAATCCTCCTCCTCACTGCCAGGGTCTCCAAGGTAGGACATGACAGCTATGTGAGGGAGAGTGACGGAGAGAGACACACAGGTCCTCACCTTTAATGTGCAAGACTAAAATATGAAGTCAGTCTGTCTGTCTGTCTTTTTGAGCCATCATCCCCTGACCATGAAATGTAGACAACTAAGGTTTGGGTATGCATTCTAAGGTGACCCAGGGGTGTGCACCTGGGTGTTATTTGATTTTTAACGTGCACTAACTAAATGTGATAAATTTGAATGCATCTGTATGTTTGAGGGCTGCAATTCCATCTTCATTCATGAGGTGGCAGACTTCCCCAACCAGTGCACAAGGCATTCAGTTGATACAATCTGAAATTAGAATGGAGTAGCTGAAGGGCCTGCCTCCTTCTGCTTGGTGGGGAATCCTTCATTTGGATGTGGAGTGAGCAGACTCTCCCCTCTCCCTTCAAGGGGCTGCAGTTGGGCAATTTTGCCCAATGCAGAAAGTTCATATTCAGTTCAAGGTTGCAGAAGCAGAGTTGTGTGTGTGGTGCCATTGCACATGGATGCACATGATATGTATTTTGCGTGGATGTGCATTGCACATTTGGCTGTGTATTCAGTTGTACATTTCATATCTTGGTCTCATTGGGCACCTGGATATGTATCGTACATGGATGGGGTGAGACATCCTTTCTGCACAGTGAGTGGAAGTGTATAAACATTTTGTTGCACATGGGTGTCTTGGTTCTGCCGTGCAGCTTTGCCATACAACATGTTACCCTGACTTCTGGGGGTCCTGTGGGGGACACCTTGATTTGCTCCAAGTTATATAGGTTGGGGAAATTAGCGGAGCACTGGCATTAGCAAAACGAGGGGCAGGGTAATCCAGCAGGATCTTTTACACAACTTTATGAGGTCAGGCCAAGCCAAAAACCCAGACAAATGTATTGAATAAATGGACTTTATTAAATGAAAATGTTCCCATGCACCAATGCTCTCACTCACTCACAGACACAAGGCCTATTGAGAAGGAAAAGAGGTGAAAAATGGATAGAGGATATAGCAAGGGAATGTAGAGGCAGTGATACTGCACCTATCCTGAAGTCTTCGGTCTGGGAAGCGGTGAGAAGAACGGAGCTCAGTGAAGAGATGGCTGAGAGGACCACTCAGCTAACAGAGTGCCAGTCTGCTAGTGTGGTGGGGAGTTCTCCAAAGAGACCCTCAAAACCTGGGACTACTTATAGGGCCGAGCATACCTTGAGGGCAGGCCCTCTCCCAGGAAGAACAATGGCCAAAACAAAGGAAGGAATGCCCTACAACGGCAAGTGGGTTGCAGTATTGTTTCAAGTAGGGTTGCAGTCAAGTAGGGTCACAGTCAAGGTTTAGGATTTTTCCAGAGTCAAAGTTGCTCAACCTGGGGAAAACACGCTAATCCCCTCAAGCTGGCTATTCTTGGCTGAGGACCCTTTGTTTATGGGGATGTGTATAACCTGAGGTCTCCCTGGGCTACATGACTGGGGATTTTTCTGGTCTTGACCTGTTTTCGGTTGTTTGACCTCTACATGCTTACCCAGGCAGCCTCTCTGGCATGGTGGGCATATTTGATATCAAATTTATACCCCCCTAGGAAGGGATATGCCAGTGGGGAGACAAACATAAGGGCCGAGTAGCATAATGAATGTGTAATGCCACATGTGGAGATCTATACTCTGCAATCATCATTTAGGGTCTTGATCATTGTGTTTTTAGCCACATCTGTTTTTAAAATTACATTGTGAGACGTTTTGGGTTCCAACTTTGCGAGAAACCTAGGATATACATTAAATAAATAAACAGAGAGCCAGAAATCCTTGCTAGCTTGCTATAAATCTCTCTGCCTTTAAATTAAGATCACCCTTCTCCCCACCTCTGAAGTGGAGATGCCATTTCCGAGCGGATGAATGGGAAGGAGTGGGTTATTCCTTTGATACCACACAGCATTTCCATTTCTGTGTATGAGTGTGAAAGCTGGATGATGAAGAAAGCTGAAAGGAAGAATCATAGAATCAAAGAGTTGGAAGAGACCCCAAAGGCTATCCAGTCCAACCCCCTTCTGCCAGGCAGGGAGGCATTGATCAAAGCACTCCTGACATCAAGCTTCTGTTTAAAAACCTCCAAAGAAAGAGACTCCACCATGCTCCAAGGCAGCACTGTATTCCCCTGTCAGACTGCTCTTACCGTAAGAAAGTGCATTCTAATATTTAAGTGAAATCTCTTTTCCTGAACTTTGAAGCCATTGCTTCATAGTGTCCTAGCCTCCAGAGCAGCAGAAAACAAGCTCACTCCATCTACCATAGGACATCCCTTCAAATATTTCAACATGGCTATCATGTCACCCCTTAACCTTCTCTACTCCAAGCTAAACATCCCCAGCTCCCCAAGCCACTCCAAACAGGGCTTCATGGTTTCCAGGCCTTCGATCATCTTGTTTAGTCTGCAGAAGAGAAGGTTAAGAGGGGACATGATAGCCATGTGTAAATATTTGAAGGGATGTCATGTTGAGGAGGGAGCAGGCTTGCTCTCTGCCTCTCCAGAGACTAGGACAAGGAGCAATGGATTCAAGCTGCAGGAAAGGAGATTCCCCCTGAACCTCAGGAAGAACTTCCTGATGGTCAGGGCTGTCCAGCAGTGGAATCTGCTGCCTTCATGGAGTGTGGTGGAGTCTCCTTCTTTGGAGGTTTTTAAGCAGAGGCTGGATGGCCATCTGCTGCGAATGATTTGATGGGTGTCCTGCATAGCAGGGGGTTGGACTGGATGGCCCCTGTGGTCTCTTCCAACTCTATGATTCTATGAAATGGGCATTTGCTAGTTAATCAGTGGTCGCTCTCTTCTGAGAGAAGCAACCCATTTGAGATGTGGTGCCGGAGGAGACCTTTATGGATACCACCGACTTCTAAAAACATAAATGAATGAGCCAGAGATCAAATCAAGCCTGAGCTTTCTCTAGAATCCAAAATGACAACTGGGACTCTTGTACTTTGGACTTGTGAGGAAATAAGGAGGATGGAGCAAGCCTGTTTTGTGTTGCTCCAGAGACTAGGATGTGGAGCAATGGCTTCAAACTTCAGGAAAAGAGATTCCACCTAAACATTAGGAAGAGCTTTCTGATGGTAAAAGCAATTTGACAGTGCTTCGACTGCTGCCTCACTGGGGTGTGGTGGTGTCTTCTTCTTTGGAAGTTTTTAAATGGAGGCAGGATGGCCATCTGTTGGGAATGCTTTGATTGGATCTTCCTGCATGACAGAAGGAAGTTGGACTGGATGGCCCTGGTGGTCTCCTCCGGCTCTATGATTCTATGATTCTATGACATGACCTGTTGGAAAAGACAATAATGCTTGGTAAGGTGGAAGGCGGTAGGAAAAAGAGAAAACCCCCCATTATTGGGGGAGAGACTCAATCAAGGGAGTCCTAGATTTGCAGGTCCTGAGCAGGGATCTGGATGACTAGGGTTGGGGAGATCTCTTATTGATGGGCTCACCATGGCTCAAGCCATCCTGATGGCAAATTCAACAACTCCAGGCAGAGGAGAATCGAGGAGAAAACCCAAGAGGGCATCTGGAATTCATTTGCTGCTGAGTCTTCCTGTTTCCTTGCCCTCCCTTTGCAATGCAAAATATCCTTTTCTTATGCAACTCTGATTATTTTGGGCTTCTTGGTTGCCTCCTCTCCCCTCCTTCCTTCCATCACAGAGAAACTTCCAGAATTTTCCTTTCTGACAAGTCAGTCACTGCGGAGATGGTTTAGGCTTTTGAGAACGGATTCCGTTGCTTTCAATCTGAGCAAACCACAGTGAAAAAACGAGCTCTTAGTTCAGAGAAAGACAGAACCCAATAACCCAGAATTGTTCCTGGAGCAGAGACAGACCTAAAGTGACCTCATTTTCCAAATGCTACATAAATTGCCAGCTGCTTGGCCTTTATTTTACAGTGTGTTTTAAGAGAGGTTTGTAAGTACACAGTGAGATAAAACATCATTCCCCAAAGGACCAAGAGGAAAATTCCCTGGAAAAAGAGTAGAGGACCAAAGAGATGTTTCCCTCACTGTCACCCTCTGCTGGTCTGAATCAGAAATTAGTGGCATATGGGGCCCTGCCTTAAACCCAGAATGTATCCACACTGTCTGTCTACAGCAGTTTAATCCCACTTTAATTGCCATAACTCCATCCCATGGAGTCTTGGGATTTGTAGTTAAGGGAGAGACTTAGACTCCTTTCCTGAAGAGCTCAAGGGCTCTTTAGGTTTCAGGGGAGTGCACCAGGGCTCTTTCTTGTGGGAAATTCTGCATCTCCTTGCAAACTACAGATCCCAATGTTTGTTTATTTATGTTTATTTAAGGCATTTGTATATCACGTCTCAGCCTACCAGGGGCCTTTTCTGCAGGCAGCTGTCGTCCCCTGATGGTGATGTGAGAGGAGCGGGACCACAATGACACTTCTGCACGACGTTGTCGTGATCCCGTCCTTCTCCTCTCACCAGCTGGTGCAATCATTGTGTTACCCGGATCTCTGGGGTCCCTTGGGGGACACCTCAGTGTGCTCCACATGATGGGGAATGGAAACTAGCCAGAGTATGAGCTATAGCAATGCAAGAGGCAGGGCAACCTAGCGGGGTCTTTTTACCCAGTGTTTACAGGGTTAGGCCAAGCGAAAAACCAAATCAAGATGTCCAATAAATGACTTTGTTGAATGCAAGTCTTATGCACCAACGCAATCACGCACACATGCACCCGAGAGCTATTAAGACACAAAAGAGAGGAAATTGGACAGGGGAGTATTGAAGGGGTGTAGTTGGGGTAATACTGTACCTTGTCCTGAAGTCCTTGGTCCGAGAAGGCAGAGGAGAAGTCGGGCTCAGCACGGAGAGAGCTGAGGGGATTACTCGGCATATGGAACAACGATCTGCTGGGGCAACTGGGAGCAATCCAAAGAAACACTCAAAAGCCTGGACTATTTGTAGGGGAAAAAGTACCTGGAGGACTAATCCTTTCCTGGGGAGAACAATGGGTGTTGGGGCGATAACGAAGCTCCACCATGGTAATTTGCTTTGCATTATGAAATTACAAGGTGTTGCCAAAGTCTCAGGATCTTCAGCTGTGTTAGTTTGTGGTGTGACTTTATGTAAATGGTCCTCACCTGATGGAATATTTGCTCAACTTGGGGCAGACACACTAATCCCCTCAAGTCGGCTTCCTGGGGTTGTGGACCCTTTGTTTATTGTGGGTTTACACATCTTGAGGGCTCCTGGGGCTGCATGATTACGGATTTTATTGTCCTGCCTGGTTTTCGGTCATTCGACCGTGTCTGCCTACGTGCTCATCCAGGCGACCTCTCAGGCACACAGAATCATATTTAATATCAAATTGTGGACCCCGGTATAGGGTTTTTCCGTCGGAGTAACAATGGATTGAATCATTGACGAGTTTTCCTCACCAATGACACCCAATTGCATGATGTTCCTGCACTTACCTGCTCTGTGCAAGGCTCGGAAGCACAATGGAGGAGCTGCCTGCCCCAGTGCAACATGAGAAAGTCCCCAACTGCACTGTGTAAGGAAGAGGCATGTCCATTGTGCTCCCTTCCACAGGGAGCCAGTCCAGTGTGGAGGGGAGAACAGTTAAGAAAAGTTCAACAGTGCAGTACTCTGCTGCCAGGGAGTGTGGTGGAGTCTCCTCCTTCTTTGGAGGTTTTTAAGCAGAGGCTGGATGGTCATCGATCTGGAATGTTTGATGATGTATGCCTGCACGGCAGAATAAGGCTGGACTGGATGGCCCATGGAGTCTCTTCCAACTACATTTTGACAACATAAATGGCCCTTCAGGGTCCTGGAACAGAAAACCGGTCCCTGGAATTACCACACTTGCCTACTCCTGCTCTAGAAAAACCTCATTTCATGCTTCAAACTTACAGTCGCATAGAGATGTGGGGGGCGGGGGGCCAATTCTCCCTGGGTGGCAATGTTTTTGGGGCACCCTGGCCCATAGCCATGCCCTCGTGTGCCTTGGCCATGCCCTCGCCACAGTGGCAGTGCCCCTTACACCGCAGCCCTGCCCTCCCTCCACACAATCCAAGCCCCACCACTGCAAACTTAACAGTGCATTTAATACTCTCTAATTGAGATCCGGCTTCAAGCTGATGGAATGCAACTTTACACTCACAGAGTTATGTAACAAGTGTGCAGAATGTGCGAATTGGTGTGAAAAGCATAATTGCAATGTGCAATGCACAAGGCACGTGAGCACCTGCAGTGCACAGTGGCACCACAGGGGCAGCACTCCTTTGGACACCTTCAACTAAATACAAAAATGGTCAGGCACTTCTGTTGGAGATCTTGCACATGAGTAAGCCACTAACAAGATGACAGTCATTATGTTCCTTTCAAGTTCTGCTTTCTGCAGGCTTCACAGTTATCTTACGCCATTTCTGCACTAGGCTGTTATAGTGCTATTATTCCACTTTCAACATCCTATGGAATCCTGGGGTTTGCAGTTTAACTGCCAACCCCAGGATTCCATAGGATGTTGAAAGTGGAATAATAGCACTATAACAGTCTAGTGCAGACATGGCCTTAGTTAAGGGGCACTAATTACAAGTTGGCACAGGTTTTTGTTGACTCAGAAGGAAGATGCACTGAGTTGAATAGCAAGTAAGGAGACTGAGGATGAAGTATTTATGGGACGGAAGCTTCAGATATTAACAGAGGCCAAAAATTCATTCTTAAGCTGCAATCCTGTGCCCATTTACTTAAGAATAAGCCCCTCTGAATTCCATGAAGCTTACTTCTGAGTAGGCATATATCTACTTCCACTGTTAGATAACAGCACAGTGATGCTGTTCACTAGGAATCAATTAGCTGTCCTGCTATCCAGCTGGAAGGAAAATTTGCCAACATCTGGAGCTGGAGACCATGTGGAATTGTTATCATGAAATAGGAAACTTACCAGGAAAATTACTGCCTGTACCAGAGGATTGGAAGGTAACCCACACAACTCCATTTTATATTGAATAAAGAAAAAACTCCAGGGATCTGGGCAATGAAAGGAAGGATGTGGATCTAGAAATCGACAGACCTACCATCTTAAGGTTTTACCCACTTAAATTAAGTAAAAAGATTCTTAGCACTGAATTGTTTGAGAGAAAGAGAGATAAGTCTTGCAGAGAGTAAATCCGAATGGCTTTGTGAAGGAAAGGTCTTCATTACCCTCTTTTTGGGAGCTGTGTGTGTGTGTGTGTGTATGGGGCATTGATACATTCATTCACACACATGTATGTGTACTACACAGTTGTGCTTTTTGTGGTTCCTCTCATTCACTGTCTTCATTGAAGCAGTCCAATTAATACACAACTCCTTGTGCAGAGATTTCAGTTCTGCAATCCTGACATAGAATCTTGGCTTTAACTTTCCAGTTTCAAGTGCATTAGAGTGAATTGCGCAACACCTAAGTGAATTGCACAGCATCTGTGACCCCAGATTCACCTAAATTTGCTCCAAGTCTTGATAGAAGAGTGTAAGAAGAGTGTATGTGTATAAAGGAGTAATAAAACAAAGCTTGCATTGGAAGATGAAGGTGCAATTTTAGCAGCAGATTGACTGGGCAATTGCCTGAATGTGTTTTCTGGTGGATCGGACCCAACAATGACTGGGGCTTTGCTGTTGATATGTGTCTGTTCTTCTCAATAATAGGAACCAGATGCCATTTCCCACAAGGATTATTCTGCTCCCAGCACCAGAGGTCAAATTCTTGCACTGGGAATGGCTGTCCACAAGTTCTGATGTAAGCAGATTATAGCCTCTAGCAAAGCCAGCTGCAACCTCTTAACTCTGCAGATAGCGTTCTCTTCCCTGGACTACATTTCTGGAGGTCTCAGCATCTTTTCTAAGGTTTTTCTCTTTCTTTGCTATTATTACAGATGCCAAGTGCCCCCACTTTTTAATAAGGGATGTCTCTTATTGGAGGTCAGAAAGCGTGTTCCTTACAGCACTGGCAGGTGGTCCCTTATTATAAGGGATGTCCTCTATTTGAAGGTTGGAAAACTGCTATTATTATCATTTTTCTCATTTTTAATGTATTTATATCCTGCTTTTCCTCAGAATTGGGACTCAAAGCAGCTCGCTGTTTTAAAAAAAAGCAATTAAAAACATACAAAAAGTGAATATTAAACTGGAATGAAACTGTTTACAGTATTAAAAGAATTACACTTTAGTGAGGAATAAAGATGCAATTTAACAAGGTACAAAGCTCCTAAGAACAACAAATAAAACAATACAGCACCCCCTAGCCTGTTCTTTGAAAATATTCAGTTTTAAAGGCCTGTCTGAATGAGATGGTTTTAGCCTGCAGCTGGAAGGACAGCAGGGAGGGGGCCGTTCTGGCCTCCCTGGGAAGGGAGTTCGAATCTAGAGCAACCACTGAGAAGGCCCTCTCTTGTGTCCCCACTAAGCATGCTTGCAAAGCTGGAGCAAGTACAGAGGAGGGCGACCAAAATGGTGAGAGGCCTGGAAGCCATGAAGCCCTCTGAGGATAGACTTAGAGAGCTGGGTCTGTTTAGTCTGCAGAAGAGGAGGTTAAGAGGGGACAGGAGAGCCATGTTTAAGTATTTGAAGGGATGCCATGGAGAGGAGGGAGAGGGCTTGTTTTCTGCTGCTCCAGAGACCAGGACAAGGAGCAATGGATTCAAGCTGCAGGAAAGGAGATTCCCCCTGAACCTCAGGAAGAACTTCCTGACGGTCAGGGCTGCCCGGCAGTGGAAAATGCCGCCTCAGTGGAGTGGAGTGGAGTCTCCTTCCTTGGTGGTTTTTAAGCAGAAGCTGGATGACCATCTGTCGGGAATGCTTTGATGGGTGTCCTGCATGGCAGCAGGGGGTTGGGCTGGATGGCCCCTGAGGTCTCTTCCAACTCTACATTTCTGTGATTCTATGATGGTGGGACTGAAAAAAGGGCCTCTCCTGATGATCTCAAGCCGGGGTGGCTTTTCCTTTTATACAGACTGAATGAGATGCCAACAAATCTCATATATTTTTGAGTGTGCCCCCCTTCATAGAGACTGAAATGTGTGTGATGGGCAGTTTAGGAATATGGACAGTATTTTGATTATATAGAGAAATGTATGACTACTATTTCTGCACTAGGCTGTTATAGCGCGGTGATTCCACTTTCAACCTCCTATGGAATCCTGGGGTTTGCAGTTTAGGGAGGGGCCGGCCGGCCCCTCCCTAAACTGCAAACCCCAGGATTCCATAGGAGGTTGAAAGTGGAATCATCATGCTATAACAGCCTAGTACGGAAATGGTGCTAGTGATCCCAGATCAGTACTTTCATTTTGGATGCAGACAGGAGAGTAATGTGTTCATAGCTTCTTCCCTGATTGTCAACCCTATGTGTTGTTATTATCATCACCATTGTCATCATCATCATCATCGTTTCTTATTCACCTCTCCCTATGGATCAAGGTAAAGAAGCACAACAGATTAGACACATATCACCAAGTTAAAAAGCCTATAAAAGCAATGCATATTTAAAATGATTAATTCATACTTAAAAAGTCACAATTGAAAAATTATCCATGTAAGCCTGTTGGAAGACACTGGGCTTTGCTGCTGTTTTGAACTCAGACTGTGTAGCCCAGGGGTGTCAAACTCAATTTCACCTTGGGCCACATCAGTATTATGGTTGCCCTGAAAGGGCCAGTTGTATCTGCAAGGCTGTATAAATGTGTCTACTCTTTTATCATATAAAATAATTGCCTCGCGTTTGATTATTACTGGTTTTTAAATTGCCTTCTCTCCGAATTAACTTTTCTTTCCATGGACATTTTGGGGCTACTTGATAATAGTTTGTGGTCACTATACCTATGTAAAGTGACATAGAGGTGGTCTGTATATCCAAAGTGTGCCACTTTCAGCCCCCCCTCCCCGTGGCTCTTTCTGCCCCCCTGCCCCTCTCTGTACCTGGTGAGCCCAATCCCCACATTGCGGGTCCCCGGCTGCCCATATTCTGAAGAGGGGCCAGCAGCCAACACTCGCAATCTACTTCTACTTCTGACTGCTCCTCTGACCAACTTTTGCGAGCCACGTGACCATGGTATCCTGTGGTAACGCTCTGACGGCAAGACTTGGATGGGGACAATGTAGGGGTCAGGCTCGCCAGGCAAGGGGAGTGCAGCAGCTGCAGGAGAGGGGAGAGGGCCACATGAATGGCCTGGAGAGGCCGGGTTTGGCCCGCAGACCTTGTGTTTGACACACGTGTTCCAAAGGTTTTGAAGCTTCCGTAGTGGGAAGTAAGAAGGATCCTATTCTCCACTTCAGAAACTGGCTCCTAGACTTGAGAATTGACTTGAAAGTTCCCTGCAAGGACTTGAGACTCATGGTAACTCGCAGCAATGCTCTGATGGCGAGACTTGGATAGAGGAGCAGTCAGAAGTAGAAGTAGATTGCAAGTGCTGGCTGCTGCTGGGCCCCTCTTCAGAATGCTGGCAGCCGGGGGCCCACAACGTGGGGATCAGGCTTGCCAGGCAGGGGGAATGCTGCAGCTGCAGGAGACGTGTGAGGGCCACATGAAATGGCCTGGCGGGCCAGATTCAGCCCACGGTCCTTGTGTTTGATACACGTGGTGTAGCCAGATGATGAATTTCCTCTGGCAGGTCATTCCTGAATCTGTGGATGGCCAAAGAAAATGTCTGCAAGCTAAGGCCCTTTTCGCACCTTACCTTTTTGCCCTGCTGGGTTGGGTTCTTGTGCGAGAAGGCTTGGAAGGAACGCTGCTGCATCCCTGCTACTTCGGCTCCGCAGCTCCTTCCTCCTTGCGCGAGCGCACTGCCTCTTCCATTTGCAGTGCAGCCTGGGACCTTGCAGGCTGCACTGAGGAGAGGATGCGTGACTGGCCCGGCTCCCGATGCACTGCACACCAGGTAAGTGCATGCGGGCCCCTGGAGCAATGCGCGACCGCACACCATTTTCAGCTTTGAGCTGAAAATGAAAAGGTGCGTGCATGGTCCATGTCAGGACCTTGAGCTTCGCGTAAATGTGAGTGCGTCATGCAGACTGTTCCTCACATTTAGGCGACGCTCAAGGGGCCCTTTCGCTTCAAAAACACCGTGTGAAAAGGGCCTAAGAGTTGTCAGTCTAATTTTGGCTGACTGAAGGGAATGTCACCCAGAGGAGAGGAGTTTATGGTGTGAATTATACAGGAGAAGGCAATCTTGCATATAACCTTGATCCAAACCGTGTAGGGCTTTAAAGGTAACAACCAACATTTTGTACCTTGCCTAGAAACTAATTGACAGTCATGCGGTGATTTTAACATGGGTGTAACATGATGAAGCACCAGTCATGAATTTCAACTGTTCCTTATTGGTATTTCCAAAACCTGGCAATGCAACCTGTTGCACATACATCCCCTCTCCCACCCTTCCCACTTCTTCTACAGTATTCATGCCTTTTTAACTGGTGGCTTCACGGGCAGAAATTAAAATTTAATGGGTGCTTGCAGCTCAGTAGGAACGGGCCAAAATCCTGTTGGTATCTTAGGCTTGCGTAAGTTCCCCTGAAGAAGCAGCTGGACGTTTTTGTCCGATATACAATGTCTGCTTTCAGTTCAAGGTGCCGGAAGTAGAATTGTGCATGTGGTGATATTGTGCAAGGGGAGAATAGGAGATTTTTGCATGCATGGCAATTTGTTGATGATCTCATTGCAGACCTGAGCTGCATTGCAAATTGCTTCCATCTCTGCAGGTCTAGAAACAGCTGTGGGCCACAGCTGGTAAACAGACCAGCCATGTATGGAGGCAGTCTATTCTCTCTTATTTGCGGACTCCTCCTTCTCAGGCCATTTCCGCACTAGACTGTTATAGTGCTCTTATTCCACTTTCAACACCCTATGGAATCCTGGGCTTTGCAGTTTGGGGAGGGCTCTTAAGGCCCCTCCCTAAACTGCAAACTCCAGGATTCCATAGAATGTTGAAAGTGGAATAATAGCACTTGAACAGTCTAGTGTGGAAATGGTCTCAGTCAAAAACCTTATTGTTTTCAAAAGCTTTCAGAATGTTAGTTTAATATTGTTATATTATTTTTTTTACAGTTTGATTACGTGTACTTATTGGTTATTTTAAATCAGTGCTTTTTAAACTTTTCTTTACTGGGGACCACCTGCAAATACAATTTGTTGCTGGGGACCACCCAAGTCTTAATTCAAGATTTAAATATTTAAAGTTGGATTTAAATATTCAAATGTCTGTTTATTTATTAAATGCTTCCGGAAAGTAGGGTTCAAATTCTCACTCACACACTAGGTGACCTTGGGCAAGTCACATTCTCTCAGCCTCAGTAGAAGGCAAAGGCAAACCCCCTGTGAACAAAGCTTGCACACACCCCCCCCCGATAGGTTAACCTTAGAGTCACCATACATTGGAAGTGACTTGAAAGCAAATGAGGGAGTAATTGTGGCACCCGAACACACACTCTGCTGCCACATGTCTGCAGCTGCTGTGGTTGTTAGGTCCAGCCAAAGAAGCCAATCATAGAATCATAGAATCATAGAAATGTAGAGTTGGAAGAGACCCCGGGGCCATCCAGTCCAACCCCTTCAGCCATGCAGGAACACCCTCAAAGCACCCCCGACAGATGGCCATCCAGCCTCTGCTTAAAAACCTCCAAGGAAGGAGACTCCACTACACTCCATGGAGGCAGCCTATTCCACTGCCGGACAGCTCTGACCATCAAGGAGTTTCTTCCTGAGGTTCAGGTGGAATCTCCTTTCCTGCAGCTTGAATCCATCTCTCCTTGTCCTGGTCTCTGGAGCAGCAGAAAACAAGCCCACTCCTTCCTCTACATGGCGTCCCTTCAAATATTTAAACATGGCTCTCATGTCCCCTCTCAACCTTCTCTTCTGCAGACCAAACATACCCAGCTCTCTAAGTCTATCCTCATAGGGCTTCATGGCTTCCAGGCCTCTCACCATTTTGATCGCCCGCAATTCTGGGCTGGATTAGCAGGAGTATAGTGTCCCAAAGGGAGGAAGTAATAGCACTCCTCTATTCTGCTTTGGCCAGACCTCACCTGGAAGACTGCATCCAGTTTTGGGCACCACAATTCAAGAAGGATATTGACAAGCTGGAACATGATCAGAGAAGAGGAACCAAGATGGTCAAAGGTTTGGAAACTGAACCTTATGAGGAATGACTTACGGAGCTGGGTATGTTTAGCTTAGAGAAGAGAAGGTCAAGAGGTGACATGACAGCCATCGTTAGATATCTGAAAGGATGTTGTGTAGGAGCAGGCTTGTTTTCTGCTGTTTCAAAGGGTATGGTTTGATCTGAGAGATTCAAATTACAAGAAAAGAGATTCAACTTACACTTGAGAAGAACTTCTTCAATGCATGAGCTGTTCAGCAGTGGAATGGACTGACTTTCCATCCTTGGAGGTCTATTAAAACTGAAGTTGGATGGGCATCTTGCAGGAGTGTTGTAGTGTTGTAGCTGTGTATTCCTGCATGGCAGAATGGGGTTGGACTTGGTGGCCCTTGTGGTTCAGCTCTAAGATTCTATGAGCTCAAAGTTATGTACGTAGAGGACTGCAAGATCATTCATTCATTCATTCATTCATTCAAAATATTTATATTGCAACCTCTATCTAAAGACGTCTGAGTGGCATACAAAAAACACAGCACAAACAATTTAAAATAATGTAAGCAGTAGAAAGGCTAAAAGCAATTAAACAATCTTAACAAGTTAAAAGACGACAGGTTAAAACCAGTCAAAATACTTTAAAGCAATGAATAACCATTTACATATATGGGTTTGTGTAAAACTAGTTAAGGCCCCAAAGGTTTTTGCAAGCAACCACATTTTCACTTGGTGCCAGAACAGCAGCAATGCCGGCATGAATCGGGCATTTCAGGGGAGGGTATTCCATAACGGTGCCGCCACAGGGGCTCTGTGCCCTCATCCAGTCCATTACTGATACTCGGTACTGAGTTAGAACCAAGGCAGGCTCCACACGGTTAGATGGAAAGGAGAAATAAAGCAGAGTGCAATCACCATATTGATGGCAGTGAATCCATTGGTTGCACAGGATCAATATTCAGCAGAAGGATGGCATAGCACAACTGCCACTTAACTACGTTGTAGCAGAACTGAGATAGAGACCCACTGTTTTAGAAAAAAGATTTTATTGCTGGCAAGCGTCGGCTGGGATTGTTCCCAAAGAAACTGACCCCCTCTCTTAGGTTTTACAAGCCTTTGTACATTTAAGTGCAAATACATCACATGCTTAAGAAAGGAAACTGATGGGTTCCCACCAGTGTCTACAAAATGTTGCAAACCTTCTGTAGCGCTGCCAAGAGCTAGCACGTCAAGCCAAACTGATAACATTCCATTATACAAGGTTCCTTTGTCTCTCCTTCAAACACAGAGGGACTTCAATTGCAGAGGAAATTAACTGATTTTCTCTAATACCCAGAGGTCATCTAGGCTGACCCGAAACTGCACATCCACCATAATGTGAGTGTAAATTTCCGCCACGCAGGCAGCACATGGGGTTTTGGCTTATATAAAGCTTAAAAGCTTCTCCAAGTATCGAGGCTGTGGAAGTAGTGTTCAGACTTATGTTGAGTTCCTATTCTTCAATGACTTCCTGGCCTTTTCCACACTAGCCTGTTATAGCACGATGATTCCACTTTCAACCTCCTATGGAATCCTGGGGTTTGCAGTTTCAGGAGGGGCCGTCTGGCCCCTCCCTAAACTGCAAACCCCAAGATTCCATAGGAGGTTGAAAGTGGAATCATTGCGCTATAACAGGCTAGTGCGGAAAAAGCACCTGACTGCTCTTTTGATGCTGATGCTTGACCGCTACTCATCTCTTTCTTCACTGTCCTCAGAGAGTTTTCAGTGGTTAGAAACTTCTCGGTGTGTTCTTAGAGGGCCCAGCTCACAATGCCACAGCACTGCAAGTGTGACATGGTGGCATCCAAGACCTCAGGATTCTCTCCAAAGAAAACATGTCGGCGGCAGGCTTGGCAACCTCAGGGCAGCCTGCCCAGATAAGCAGCCAAGCTGACTGTGCCACAGAGAGGCCCTCCAGAGAGTACTCGCTGTGGCAGATTTGGAGAGTGCAGGAAACACTGCAGAGTAAACAGGCGTACCCCTCAACTCTCCCAATTCGGCAGGGACAATCCTTATTAATCCTCTGTCATCTCATTTTTTCAGCTGTTTTGGAAACATCCCAATTTTTCCTCTCTACCTTCAACTCCCTCCCCCCTTGTCCTAAGTTTGCTTCAGTTGCTGCAAACTGAGTTGAAAGTGCAAAAGCAGTTTGCATTCGATTAAATTATGAGAGGGGAAGAGAATGGAGAGCAGATCTTGCCCTCCCTTGTAGTCTCAGGCAAAAGCAAAACGCTGCAGTCTCTCTTAGCCTGTCTGTTCTTTGTCATTAACAACTTCTGCCATCTTTATTACACTTTGATGCACCGATGTATTTAAGTCTTTTACTCCAAGTCTCAAGTCTCTACCTTCAAGTCTCAAGTCAAGTCTCAAGTCCTTGAAGAAACTTTCAATTCAAGTCTCAAGTCTGGAAGCCAATTTTATACCCCAACCAAAATTCCAGAATTATTACATAGAGAGAAATAAATTCAGTTTTAACAATTTAAGCAGAGTTAGCTCTCCACATTTGCAATTTTTCCATCTGTAGCTTCGGAAGTGGGGAATAGGATCCTATCTTACTCCCCGTTACTGAAGATTCAAAAGCTTTAGAAGGAAGGATCCTTCTTCCTCAAGCCCATTGCCCAACACATTTGCTTTTCCCCTCTGAGAAATGCACCCTGCACTGGGGGGGGGTGTGAGTCTTGTCTTTTGGTCTCAGGAAACATTTTAGAAGACTTCTCCAATATGCAGCGGGGACAGGCTGCTGAGCAGACCTCAACCCTGCCTCAAGCCCATTGCCTAACCCATTTGCTGTTCCCCTCTGAGAAATGTGCCCACGCTTTGTCCTTGAGAGAGATTGCCATGTGACCAGTAGGCAAAAAGAGATGGAGGCATTGTTCAAAATTGTAAGGTTTCTGGATGAATGTGTTATGTTAACTGAACCAAGAGTCATCAAATCAGTCATTAAAAATATACAAGTCTTGAGCTGAGTTGAGTCAATACATCATTTGTGGCTGAACTGAGTCAGAGGCCATTTCTGCACAGGGCAAGGGAATCACCCTGTGCCGCTACTTACCAGATCTTCTGGCTCCCCAGTCCAGTCCAGCCTGCTCCGGAGCAGTGCATGGTCGTAGATCTGCACGGCTCCGGCATCCAAAATGGCAGCTTCTGGTTGGTCGTGGGTCCCAACCAACTGCTGGAGCTCGCCAGCCTAAAGCCCACCTTCTGCAGATTGCAGGCTCGCATTGGTGTGAGCCTGTGAATGTGCACCGGAGAGCAGGAATGCAGTGGCGCGCTTTGGGCTTTTGAAAGACCGGAAAAATCAGGGCTTTCAAAAGCACGCTGGAGGATCACTTGGGGTTGTTCCGGAGAAGACTGAGGTGGCAGATCTACAGTAAGTAGTCCGGACCCAGTCCGCTCCAAGGTGCAGACGTCCTCCGTGGAGGACGCACTGCACTGTTTTTATTACCCTATGCAGAAATGGCCTGAGTCGAGTCACTGAAGTGCCTTAAGTCCGATTTGAGTCCAAGTCTATTGACTCGAGTCTACATCACTGCTATGATGTTCCTTAGACACACATGTGTCCTGGTTTTCTGCTGTTAAATGTTGGAAGGTATGAAGATAGAATTTTGAAAAGAGCAGATTCTAATTGCCAGAGCAGCTTTGGGAGCAAGAAGCTGTGGGCAAGAATCCTGTTGGTGACCTACGTCTGAGTAAAGTGGGTGGTTGTACTCTGTTGGCCATTGGGCAATGGACATATTCAATTCGCAGTTGCATAAAAAGAATTCCACAAGTGTAATTATTTCACTAAATTCAATTGTTGTCCTAACCACAGGGGGTTCCTTGAATCCACTGGGCTTACTTACATGCTGACTCACCATTTAACAAATGATCTGGTGGTTCTACTCTAATTGTAAATGTGTCTAGAGGAGGGTGACCAAAATGGTAGAAGGCCTGGAAATCTATGAGGAGTGGCTTAGGGAGCTGGGGATGTTTAGCCTGGAGAAGAGAAGGTTAATCGGGAACATGACAGCCAGCTTTAAATATTTGAAAGGATGTCATATGGAGGACGGAGTAAACTGGTTTTCTGTTGCTCCAGGGGTTAGGACATGGAGCAATGGCTTCAAACTACAGGAAAAGTGGTTCCACCTAAATACTAGGAAGAACTTGCTGACAGTAAGAGTAGTTCAGCAGTAGAATGCACTGCCTCAGAATGTGGTGGTCCCCTTTCCTTGAGGTTTTTAAAGAGAGGCTAGATGGCCATCTGTTGGGAGTGCTTTGATTGTGGCCATTTCTGCACTAGACTATTATAGCGCTATTATTCCACTTTCAACATCCTATGGAATCCTGGGGTTTGCAGTTTCGGGAGGGGCCAGCTGGATTCCACCCATACAGTTCCTCATGCCTAGATGGTTTCCAACCTATTGGACCAACCTATTGGTCATTGCCTTCAATGTCCCTCTTGATTCCCTGGGATTGTGGCCACAGCCCTTGTGCATGATTCCCTATTGCACAAGAGGAAAGACAGAAGGGACATTTTAGCACACCACACTCCCAAGCAGCATCATATTCCACTGTTGAGCTGCTCTTACCCTCAGCAAGATCTTCCTAATGTTGAGGTGGAATATTTTTTCCTGAAGTCTGAATCCATTGTTCTGTGCCCTGGTCTCTGGAGCAGCAGAAAATAGGCTTGCTCCATCCTCCATATGACATCCCTTCAAATATTTAAACGTAGCCATCATGTTGCCTCTGAACCTATCCCTTGCCAAAAGTCCATCTTCATCAATCTGGGGACCATGGTCTAAGCAGCCAAACTGCTCCTGGTGGCACAATCTGTGGAGCCAGTTGTTCGCCTTCACTATTTTCCTTTCCCTTCCTCGGCTGTGCTTTTCAACTTGGAGAAGAAGTTCCACGCACACGCATACACAGACACATACATTACAATATATGAAGCCTTCTGCCTAGAAGTTGCAATCCAATTATCCAAGCCTGTAACACGGTTACATTCCTTGATCTGGACACTATATTCCCATGGAAAGTTTCTGGATGTTGTTTGCACATAGTGTTTTTATGCATCCAGGGGGGCTTTCTATGTGGTTTTGGGGTGAACAAAAATCATTGCACAAAAATCATGCCAATTTTTTTTTGTAGGGTGATTGGTGGGCTTTCTGGAGGGGCTTCAGGGGCCACAGAACTGGAGTCCAGGGGCCACATCCTGTCCACTCCTGGTTTGGAAATATAACTGGTAACAAGAGATAAAGAGTGTAAATGAGATTGACGAGTTCCCTGACACCCATGTTATAGTTTTGCTGTTTGGGCAAGCTAAAGTGTGACCCCTCCATATATGCAAAAACACAAGGCAACCCCCCTCCCCAGGAAACAAACAAAAACACACCCCTCAGGTCTGTAGCAATCAGGTGCATTGGCTGAGGTCTTCCGCATTTGAAAAAGTTAGTTGACAAATCAACAAAACAATGCTGCCACCAAGTGGCCAGAGCATGCAGGAGTGGAATTTTACTCCCACCCCTGGAATTAAATTGCACACACAGGCAGAGATCTCACATTTGGGGTCACATAGGATAAATCTCTGCATGTCATGTTACCCACAGTCTAGGGTCTGCATCCATAAATCCATCAGTCACTTTATTTATACCCTGTCCTTTCCCCCAAATTGGGACGCAAGGCAGCTTACAAAACAGAAAGATTTACAATAAGAATCTTTATGGTTAAAAATATACAAACAATTGAGATTGAAAGAGGATTAAACTAACAAGATTAAGACTGCTTACAATATTACTTTAAAGCAAAGATAAAAACAATGTAACATCATAAAAAGCCATTTTCCTTATCAAAAATTTCTTATCAATTTCCAAAAGTTTGATGGAATAATATAAGTCTTCACCTGTCATAGCAATGAAGATACCACCCCGGCATCTCTTGGAAGGGAATTCCAGCATCAGAGAGCAGCCACCAAGAAGGCCTTCTCCTAAAATGCCCACCAAAGGGCCCATGAATGTTGTAGGATTGGGAGAAGGGTCTCCTCTGAAGGCTATGGAGAGTGGGCAGGCTCATATGTGAAGATACGGTCCTTCAGATAACCTGGATCCAAGGCATATAGGGCTTTATGGATGAAAATCAGCAATTGTGTCTGGAAACAGGGTGGCAACGAGTGCAACAAGAGAGCTGTGTATTCCGTCTAGCCAACCCCAGTTAATCTTGCTGCAGCTCTTTGGAGAACTTGAAGTCTTAGGCCCTTTCCACACAGGGAAATAACATGTGGTAGCGCGACCTCTGTGGGAGGTCGTCTACACCATAAAGTGGATTGGGGTGGATTACTTTAGAGTAATTCCGCACCCCAATCCGCACTAGGGTGCCCGGAAGTGGCGCCGCCGCGTGCTTTTTAAAAACCACTTTTTATGTGGTTTTTAAAAGGCACGGGGCATGCAGCCCCGTGCAGCCGCGTCGCAGTGCCCAGTGTGGATTTGCAGGCACGCGCAAGGGCGTGTGGGCAGATCTGCCGGGGGCGGGATTTCCGGCTGGCGAGGTTCTCCGGTTGGTGGAGAGCCTCCGCCAGTCGTAAGCCGCCATTTTGGGTGCTGCCGGATGCTGCGGGACGCCGACGAGTGCCGGATGCTGCGGACGCCGACGCGCTGCTCCACGCGGCGACGGACTAAGGTAAGCTCCGTTTCAGCATGGCTTCCCCCGTTTCTCCGCCCACATGTGGAAAGGGCCATAATCCTAGAATCCTAGAATCCTAGTCTGTTCTAGCACGATGATTCCACTTTCAACCTCCTATGGAATCCTGCGGTTTGCAGTTTTGGGAGGGGCCGGCTGAAACCTTCCCAACAGATGGCCATCCAAGCTCTGTTTAAAAACCCCTGAAGAAGGAAGAGACTTGACCATACTCCAGGGCAGCCTATTCCACTGTCAAACTGCTCTTACGGTCTGGAAGTTCTTCCTAAAGTTCAGGTGGAATCTCTTTTCCTGTAGTTTGAAGCCATTGCTCTGTGCCCTAGACTCCGGAGCAGCAGAAAACAGGCTTGCTCCAACCTCCATAAGACATCTTTTCAAATATTCAAACATGACTGTCGTGTCCCTTCTGGCGGGTGGCCCTCCATATTTCAGCACAGGACATATAGTAGTAAATTAGCTGCTTGCTTGCAGCCAAGGAAACGAACCAGAGATGGTTAGGTAAACAAAGCCAGGAATGCAGTTCTGATAAGAACTACCAGCCAGAGTTGAGCTGGTTCAAGGTTTCTTGATATCTCTTACTGTGGGAAAACATCTTTTGCTTCATATATTTTGCTTCTGCTAAAATTGGCTCAGATTGCTCACTGAAATCCTGTTAAAGCATATCATGCTCTAAAGAAAATGTGGATTTGCACTGTTACATTTGTGCGCATGATTTCAGTTCCTGACAGAGTGAGTGATCTCCAAAAATAAATAAAATAAAATAAAATAAAGATCAGCATGCATCAAATAAGTGAAGGATACCCCGAAGAGCAGGAAGCTGTTGAAGTTCCAGGTGAGGAAATCGCCAAAAGAGACGAGACGGCCCCTAGCCAGGCTTTTGATGTAAGACCCAAGACACGACCTTCGCTCTGTTACCCTGTTCTCTGAGGGTCCCAGGAGGGGCGCCCAAATAACCAAAACACAATAACACAAAGTTGGGGAAATTAGCTGGAGTGCTCACTAAAGCTAGTGAGAGGCAGGGTAACGTAACAGGGATCTTGCAACCCAGCATCTATGGGGTCAGGTCAGTCAAGCAGTCAGACAGTTTTAAAATAGCAAAAATGATGTTTTTATTAAAAGACAAACGAACAGTAAAGATACCACAATCACACAGCTAATGGAAGAATTAGAAATACGGAATTTTGGGGGAAATGGGTGATACTACACCTTTTCTTGTAGTCCGGAAGAAGCTGAAGATGATAGGGAAGAAACTCAGCTTGGAGGCTGAGGGGAGCTCGCCAGACAAAGTGGCAGCAAGGTGGGATGGAAGTCCGGAGCAATCTGAACGGGGCAAGCGATCCGAGCTGTCCAAGTGGTCTGAGGTGGTCTCAGAATCAGGGGGTTCATACAGGGTGAATGCCTTACTCGGTGAGAACAATGCGAGTTTGGAGCGGGACAAGGCTTTGGAAAAGGTCAAGTTTAACATGATCGGCTTAGCACAGAATCAACAATAGTGTAGCCAGTATGCAAATACAAGGTGCTTAGCTTGGCTTTGTAAGACTGTTGGCTCGAGGCCGGGGTGCCTTTGTTAGTGCCACACTTAAGCAAAAGGGTGTTTGCAGGGAGGTCCCTGAAGCAACGGAGTGGCTCTGTTCTGCCTACCTAGGTGGAGAATGGAATGTCCAGCAATTACCGGCCGTGCCTGTTTACGTGCTTGTCCGGAGGCCTCGCAAACACGTGGAGCGGGGTGGCAGAGGGAGGCCAAATGGTTTTGATATCAAAATCAGATATCATGTGCTATCACTGGGTAGGCCTGGGCCAAAGTAATAGCTCCCTGCAACAACCCCGACCGGAGGCTAGACTTAGGCCTGGGGAGAGAGACCAGAAACTGTACGGCGCCACAGACGTTGAGCTACAAGACGGGACACATCAATTGACGAGATCAACTTAAGGGAACAACTTCAGGCCAAGGAGGAAGAAGTGGAAAAGCAGAGAGAAGAAATGTTCCAATTGCAGGCTCAGCTGCATGACTGGAGGCTTCTGATGCCTTCTCAGCCCTCTTCTCCAAGCTAAAGGTACCCAGCCCCCCAAGCCTCTCCTCATAGGAATTCATGGTTTCCAGGCCTTCTACTATTTTGCTCACCTTCCTCTGGACACCTTTCCAGCTTTGTCAATATCTTTCTTGAGTGATGGTGCTCAGAACTGGACACAATATTCCAGATGGGGTCTAATGAAAGCAGCGTAGAGAGGCACTATTACTTTGTTTTACCTAGACTTTGTAGTGTCCAGATGTTCTTTAAAGGCAGCTCTTCATAAAGTGATCTAATCACAGATCTCTGGGCATTCTTTCTTAAGTCAGACCCAAGTCCAGGTTTTCCTGCCCATGATGCAAGTCACTCAGTTTATGACATCAGAAGAATGGTAACTCACCCCCCAAAGGCCTGTGTCAGAAGAAGAAGAAACTGAATGGCAGCCAGACCACATTCTAGACCTAGCTACCCTGGAAGGTAATCTGGGCAATGGAAACACCAATATCAAACCCTTTTCTCAGTCCTTGTGGGGTGGAATCGGTGAGGCTACAGAGCCTGACTTTCATCTGGGGTCTTCTTCTCTGAGAGTGGCTGGCCCTCATGTCACTGGAGCAGTTTATCTACTCTAGGCTTCAACCTGAAGGTTAAAGGAGCTCTCCAAGGTCCTGAATCAGGGGCAGGGTTCAGCACCTTGGATAGTTCCTTTAAAGTCCAGTTTGAAGCCCAGAGTAGATTCACTGCTCCCGTTGATATGGGAGCTAGCAGCTGCCCCTGCGATTATTAAACTAAGTGCAGGCAAGGTGAGATTAATCAGTCTGTTTTTAACTGATACAGAGTACCATGGAGGACTGAATGGATTACAACAGCTGAATTTTCATTTGTTCATATCAATCCAGACTCGATTATTATGGAAGGGCTCCAGCAGCAGCACCAGTTAAGAATAAACACAGAAAAATCTATGTAAAAGTGGAGGGGATGAAAAACAGCACGGAGAAGCCATTGGCATGGCAGTGTTGGAGGTAAGGAGGCAGCAAGAGGGACAGAATGATGGTGCCGGTTTCCAGATCAGCTCAGAATCCTAACTTGAGACCTCTAAAGAACAGCAAGTTGTTCAAGTGGAGAGTCAAAAACACTCTGCACATGTCTAGAGGTGTCTCGTCTTTAATACTGCATCATAGATTCCAAGCTTAATATTTGATATGGTAAACTAGCTGGAGGCAGGGTCATAAAAATCGGACCGAAACTTTTAGCAAAAAGTTATACACTGGCACCTTTTATATACTACACAATTATAGCACTATTAATACACTGGAGTGGCCACAGCTGCATCTGGTGGGATCCTGGGCTTTGTAGTTTGGTGAGTCACTAGAATTCTCCAGCTGAGAATTCTAAGTACCCCTCCTTGAACTGCAGATCTCAGAATTCCAGAACCTTTTGCCATGACAGTTAAAGTGGAGTATAACACTCGCAATGTGTAGCATGGTTGCGGTTGAGGCCATGGAAAAGTACATTCATACTAACCAAGAAAAGAAAAGAAAAGAAAAGAAAAAAAGAACCAGAATTAAAACCCGGAACCCATGTGCTGAAATGTAAAGACTCTTTCTGCTCAATTTTATTCTCCTTCTTACAGTCACATGGAAAGGAACAGACAATATGTCCTCCAGGCAACACTTCTTTCTGCCTTCAGGTGTGACAGAGGATGCTTTTCTTCCACTGGTGCTGAAATAAAGCTTAAACAAGATGATAAAGCTTAGCACTTTTTAAAAAAGTGACACTCCCTCTAGTTCCAAAAGGTGTTCTTTTTCATAGCATCTGTTTCCCTTACCAATGTATCTTGCATTTAGCATGCTCCATCTTGTGATTGGTCACTGGAAGGTAAACACAGGCTTAATTTGCACCATGGATTACTGAGACACATATCTCTGAGGAAATCCTATTCTAAATGGAAAATGTGTTTAATTGCAGGAAATAAACTTTCCCTTGAATCTCTAGTATGAGGCTGAGAGTCCGCTACTTATCAGGAAGTGTACATAGGTGGAATGAGAAGTGGAGTTCTGGGAACTTTCCCCCCTCCTCTTCCTCCATCTTCATCACCATCACCACCAAATCACCAAAAAAAAAATCTTTATTTATAATTTAAACACTGCAATTCTACAAACACATAGAAAAAGAAAAACAGCATTAAGAAAGCATACAAATTAGAAGTTAAAGAATAAAGAAAAAAAAAGAGGTGACTTCCACTCTTTCTTTAAATGTTGTATGACACACAAATTGTTTCAAGCCTCTCAAAGACAATATCCAGCAATTTCTCTTCTTCCCCGCTCCCGCTTCGTATTTTCCAACAACCAAAAAGGAAAAACAAACGTCCTTCTACCAAAGGTCATGATATCCAAGAGGGTATATTAATATTACCTCCCATTAATGTTACACCTAGGTCATAAATGACATTGGATTTTTTAATCTTTTAATAATTTTTTAATACAGAAATATAGGATGGGGGACACGTGGCTGGATAGCAGGACGTGTGAAAGGGATCTAGGAGTCTTCATAGATCACAAGCTGAACATGAGTCAGCAGTGTGATGCGGCAGCCGAGAAAACCAATGCAATTCTTGGCTGCATCAATAGGAGTATGGTGTCTAGATCGAGGGAGGTACTGGTACCACTCTACTCTGCCTTGGTTAGACCCCATCTTGAATCCTGTGTCCAGTTCTGGGCACCCCAATTCAAGAAGGATATTGACAAGCTGGAGCAAGTCCAGAGGAGGGTGACCAAAATGGTGAGAGGCCTGGAAGCCATGAAGCCCTCTGAGGATAGACTTAGAGAGCTGGGTATGTTTAGTCTACAGAAGAGAAGATGAAGAGGGGACATGATAGCCGTGTTTAAATATTTGAAGGGATGCCACGTAGAGGAAGGAGAGGGCTTGTTTTCTGCTGCTCCAGAGACCAGGACAAGGAGCAATGGATTCAAGCTGCAGGAAAGGAGATTCCACCTGAACCTCAGGAGGAACTTCCTGACAGTCAGGGCTGTCCGGCAGTGGAATCTGCTGCCTCCATGGAGTGTGGTGTAGTCTCCTTCCTTCATAGAATCACAGAATCATAGAAATGTAGAGTTGGAAGAGACCACAGGAGCCATCCAGACCAACCCCCTGCCATGCAGGAACACCCTCAAAGCACTCCCGACAGATAGCCATCCAGCCTCTGCTTAAAAATCTCCAAGGAAGGAGACTCCACTACCCCCCTGAGGCAGCAGATTCCACTGCCAGACAGCCCTGACCGTCAGGAAGTTCTTCCTGAAGTTCAGGTGGAATCTCCTTTCCTGCAGCTTGAATCCATTGCTCCTTGTCCTGGTCTCTGGAGCAGCAGAAAACAAGCCCTCTCCTTCCTCTACGTGGCATCCCTTCAAATATTTAAACACGGCTATCATGTCCCCTCTTCATCTTCTCTTCTGCAAAGGCCAGAGGATCTCTAAGAAACCTGGACCAGGTAACCTGGGGGTCCCAAATGGCAGAATCTTTAGCCTGCTTTCCAAGGCTGCCCACTGGCAGAGGCTTGATGGCCATCTGTCGGGAGTGCTTTGAGGGTGTTCCTGCATGGCAGGGGGTTGGACTGGATGGCCCCTATGGTCTCTTCCAACTCTACATTTCTATGATTCTATAATCTTAACACAAAAAGCTAGTTGCTGAATTAATTACATGGTGTTAATGTAAAGCCGAAGGCTTTCACAGCTGGAATCCATGGGTTGTTGTGGGTTTTTCGGGCTATGAGGCTGTGTAAATACTACTAGAACGTGGTGTCATAGCCTGAAAAAACCACAACAACCCATACATGGTATTAACCTTCACTCCTTAAAACTGGAAGTCTTTTACATGTTGCACAGCACGATGAAATCCCAATGTTTCTATACCATTTCATAGCATAGAATCAAACAAACCCACCTCCCTGCTCTTGCCACTCCACCCCACTGCCTGACTCCCCTCTTTCTCTATTCTTCTGTCGCAGTGCTAAGTGCAGAGTCACTGTCTCTCTCCCAGGCTTCTCAGAGTCCTTCCAGTTCAGCTGCCTCCCGTCACCACCTCCAGGGACTTGTCTTCCTCCTGCAAGAAGGTGGGTCTCACTTGCATCCTTCTCCCTGCTATGGGTCCCTTTGAGAGGTTTGAGCAGCTCCTGGACGTCGTGGTATTCATGGGAGCCCTCTACTTCCTGGCCTACAGCGCCGTCTTCCTCTTCTTCTTCTACCTTCTCCTGCCCTTGGCCTTCATCTTTGACGAAGAGGCGAGGAACCACATCACCAGCTAAATAAAAAAAGTTGGATTTGAGTATTGCTGATGAGTCTTGTTAATGTAGCAAATCGTGATTCCAGGAAGGCCTTGGACGAGGTTCCCCCATGATATTCTTGCAAACAAGTTAGTAAAATGTGGACCAGACAGACCAAATCCACAGGGTGCTCCCCAATGGCCTCTCTTCACCCTGGAGAGAACTGACTAGTGGGGTGCCAGAGGGTTCTGTTCCGGGCCGAGGGCATCTTTATCAATGGAACAGGGAGGAACAGGGAGCCGTGGTGGCGCGGTGGTTAAATGCCAGTACTGCAAGCCACAAGGTTGTGAGTTCAATCCTGTCGGGCTCCAAGGTTGACTCGCCCTTCCATCCTTCCGCAGGTCGGTAAAATGAGTACCCAGCTTGTTGGGGGCATGTATAGAAATGTTTCAAAATACATGCTATTTGTAAGTTGTTCGCTGCCTCGATCCATATGGAGAGGTGGGATACAAATAGTAACAACAACAACAACGACGACGACAATAACAACAATAACAGATGGCATGCTTATTAGATTTGCAGATGACAGCAGGTTAAGAGGGACAAGATCAGAATTCAAAATTACCTTAACAAACTAGAGAGCTGTGCCAAAAGCTGTGCCAAAACTAACAAAATGAATGTCTATAGGTTGTTGTGGGTTTTCCGGGATTTGAGGCCGTGTTCTATTAGTATTTTCTCCTGACATTTCACCTGCATCTGTGGCTGGCATCTTCAGAGGATCTGGGGCCATGGAAGTGAGACAGAGTATATATATACTTGTTTAGTCCCTGGGTGGGCAGAAGCAATTTGCATGTGTTACAGTTGGCCTGTGTGATGCCCTATTGTTAAATGGGGTATCCCACAGGGTGTATTGTTAGTCAGAGGGTATGCAAAGCAGTGTGTTAAGTGCATTAGCAACCTGTTGTATTGTTCCCTGTAGAGGGACCTCCAGAGTCTGGGTGGTGTCCATTGGCATGTTTTGAGTCTTGATTTTAGTGTCCCTCAGTCCTGGCAGCCAAATCTTGTTTACTTTCCGAGTTTCTTCTTTCCTGTTGAAATTGTCCAGGTGTTTATGGATTTCAATGGCTGACGGTATAGGGAAACTGATGAAGAAACACAACCTCCAAACAATCTACAGACAGACCAAGAAAATTCAACAAATGCTACGTTCAGCAAAGGACAAGAAGGATCCTCTCACTTCTGCTGGAGCTGTGGGCAGGTCTACATAGGGATTATGCAACACAGCATCCAAACACGAATCAAAGAACATGAAAGACACTGCAGACTGATCCAGCCAGAAAAATCAGCAGAACATGCTATAAACCAACCTGGGCACAGAATGCTTTTTGAACGCACAGAAATTCTGGACCGTTCTGACGACGACTATGTCGGACGACACAGAGAGGCCATGGAAATCCATAAACACTTGGACGAATTCAGCAGGAAAGAAGAAATCCGGAAAGACACTTGCATCACACTGTTGCCTCGTGTTCAGCTTGTGGTATTGCTTGTCCCAGTTAGAGGGAGCCATTGGATTTATCTACATGTTGAGTCATCATTCAGCAACTGATTCAGTGGGTCTACCCTAACTGGGAACTAACCAACAGAATACTTGCCTCTGTTTTTTATGAGCACATTAATGCCTTGTCTTTAATTTGTTGCATTTTCCCCAATGGACACAGGATGGCGACATTGGCCTGCTTAAGAGCACCTTTTCACCATCTGACAACAAAATCCAAAATCTACAAGGAGGGATACACTTTTTGGGCCAACTCGAAAGCATAAAATACATTATGAAAGCTTTTGAAGTTTCCTTTGCTTTTTCATCAGGCAAAGATGTTAAAAAACATGCAGGAGAAAAATGGATGACGATGTTGGAGTCATAGACCTCCATTCTGTCTGAGATGTTGTGGGTTAAGATGGTGTTGTGGAATCTCCATGCAGGCAGAGGCCAGTTCCATGACTGACCATGTGGGGACCAGCGACAAAGAGCAACCAAAGACGGGTAATAAAAAAACTCCATTAGCAACAGAAAAGTAACTTCTTTTGAGATCTAGGTGTTCCTGTCCTATACAGAGCTAACTGCTCCTTTCTTAGGCAGAAAATGTTCCATTTCTCCAGGAGTTTCTGTACTGTTACATCTGGGAAAACCTTTAGCTGCTGAATAGGTAAAACTTGACAACTAGAAGTCCCAAATTTCAAATTTCAAGAGGGATATTGACAAGCTGGAGCAAGTCCAGAGGAGGGCAACCAAAATGGTGAGAGGCCTGGAAATCATGCCCTATGGGGATAGACTTAGAGAGCTGGGGATGTTTAGTTTGCAGAAGAGAAGGTTAAGTGGGGACATGGTAGCCATGTTTAAGTATTTGAAGGGATGCCAGGTAGAGGAAGGAGAGGGCTTGTTTTCTGCTGCTCCAGAGACCAGGACAAGGAGCAATGGATTCAAGCTGCAGGAAAGGAGATTCCACCTGAACCTCAGGAAGAACTTCCTGACAGTCAGGGCTGTCCTGCAGTGGAATGTGCTGCCTCAATGGAGTGTGGTGGAGTCTCCTTCCTTGGAGGTTTTTAAGCAGAGGCTTGATGGCCATCTGTCAGGAGTGCTTTGAGGGTGTTCCTGCATGGCAGGGGGTTGGACTGGATGGCCCCTGTGGTCTCTTCCAACTCTAGGATTCTATGATTCTATGAAAATGTTGTCCAGTGAAAGAGTTTTACCTTTGTTGGAGGCAGAAAACCTCAAAGAGTTAAGTTCCAATCCCTTGGTTCCCTTTTGTGTAGGATTCTCCTTGTTGCAGCTAACTTTGATATCTTGAAATTCAGGAAAAAAATATTCAGGGGTGGTCATCCACCTTCTTTTCTTTCTACCCTCTATTTCCCTTCATAGTCACGCTTCCTTTGCAAACCGTTTTTGTTTGGGGTGGTGGCCGACTGGCCATTCAGAGCCCTTCCTAAAGTCCTGTGGGTTATGGGATGGTAGCAATCGCTGTATGAATGACTGCTACCTCTATAGACACACATCAGAATGGAAAACAACTGTGTTATGGGTCCATGGAAACCGAAACATTTTAGAACATAAACACGGACTTGATCAGTGGCTACTGGATGCTTCAGTTCTAATGGGCCAGTGAATCCATCCCAGGTTTTAACTCAGACCTTAAAGGAACTATCCAAGGTGCTATTCTCTGTTTTCCAGAATAGGTTCAGGACCTTGACCTTTACAGTTCAGACTAAAACCCAGAACGGATTCATCGCTCCCCCTGACTTTGGGACCTCCAATACTTACTAGACTGGACTCCACTCCTTCACTTGTCTGTCTGTCTGTCTGCCTCACTATATCCATCCTGTTCTGACCCACAAGAGCAGAAGCTCAGGCCATTTCTGCACTGGACTGTTATAGTGCTATTATTCCACTTTCAACATCCTGTGGAATCCTGGGGTTTGTAGTTTAGAGAGGGACCTCGAAGGCCCCTCTCTAAACTGCAAACCCCAGGATGCCATAAGATGTTGAAAGCAGAATAATAGCACTATAATAGTCTAGTGTGGAAATGGCCACAGTAACAATGAGTTAAACTGCACTGGAAGGTAAGCCATCAGCATGTGACAATTCAATTGACTCTTGAACTGTCTGCAAAATGACTCTTCTCAGCCGTGGGAAGTGATGACAACAACATCATCATCTCAGCATGACTGAGTCCACTGTTAATACTTAACAGTAGGACTGGAAACCAACATCTCTCTTCAGACTCAGAGGAAGAGAGTTTGTTTCAGAATTCAGGATACCCTAAGCAGAACGCTGAATCACATCAGTGGCCTGTTAAGAAGAATATTCTTCTATACTGGCCAAACAGCTGCCCATGGGAAGTCCACTGATATAACCCAATTGCCAGTGTCGGTTCTTTTTCTGACTTTGCATAGGGAGGTATCTAGAACCTCCTTGCACTTGCAGTTCCTCCCCAGCTGTGCAACAGCAGCTGGTTAGCAGCCAGATTCCCCAATGCCTCTAGACAATGAGTGCCTTTGGGTTGCACCTGGTTGCCACCTGGTTGCCGTTGCAGATCTGGGGGTAAAAGAGGAGCATTTGCTCTCCTGATCCTCCAGGATAAGCAGGCTGGTGGAGCTTCACACTCTACCAGCATCAAACGGGATGCCAGTCTTCTCTCTTTATTAAGGACATGGGTACGTTTAGCCTGGAGAAGAGAAGATGTAGAGGGAACATGTTGGTGTTGTTTTGTGTGCCTTCAATTTGTATACAATTTATAGTGACCCTAAGGCAAACTTATCATGGGGTTTTCTGGGACTGAGAGTGTGTGCCACACCAAAGGTCACCCAGTGGGTTTCTGGGGACGAGCAGAGAATTGAGCACTGGTCTGCAGGGTCAGAGTCCAATGTTCAAACCACTATACCACACTGAAAGCCGTGTTTACGTATTTCATAGAATCCTAGAATCCTGGGCCATTTCCGCACTAGACTGTTATAGTGCTATTATTCCACTTTCAACATCCTATGGAATCCTGGGGTTTGCATTTTGGGGAGGGGCCTCAAAGTGGAATAATAGCACTATAACAGCCTAGTGTGGAAATGGCCACGATGTAAGATCTCATTCAATGTGTAAAGATTGGTGGTGGCAGTGGTGGGGAATTTCCTGGTTGACTTTTATGCAGATGAACCTGAATGTTTCTCTTTATGATGTCGCTGGACACCTCAGTAGGACTGGGTGGCTAAGAAGGGCAACCCAAGGAGTGTTCCTTTGGCAGGAAGGATGCTCCGTTAGGGAGAGGTGGGGAAAGGGGAAAGATCGGGGTGGAAGCAACACCATCTTGACTGCCCAGAAGGATGTTCTGAATGTAGGGATACATGGCTGAAACCTTCTTGGACTGGGAGGTGAGCCCGTTGGACAAAGCACCCTCACTCTTCAGTCTCTTGGTTTATCTGGGACAAGCCTGGATATGAATGTACTTTGTTTCTTATTATTATTCATACAAAAACCACAGGCAGCAATGAACATAGGTACTGGATGTCAGAAAAGAAGGATTCATGCAAAGATCACATAAGACACCCCAAGAGGAATCTCTGTTGCATCAGACCAAACCAAAAGATCCCCTAAACCAGGTGCGGACATGTGGTTTCCCCAAAGGCCCTTTTTGCAGCTCTTTTCCCCTCTAGACTCTGTAGATTTCCCCCTTTCTGGACCAAACTAGGGTGAAATGGGGAAAGGTCCCCAGGAGTAGCAGTTCATCTTTAAATGAGTTGCAAGGCCTCCTATTTTCCTGTTTTTAGCAGTAAATAAACCACACACCAACTTGTTCAAAGCTTAGTGTCAAGCCACCTTGCCTGGAATACAGAAAATGCCAGGTTCAGTTCTTCATATCTTCATGTAGGTCTGGGAAGGGTCTCTTCTCTGAAACCCTGGAGACTTGCTCCTAGTCAGCGGTCACCACGCTGAAGTTAGATAGTGATGGACTTCTTTATGTCTAAGCAACATACGGTGAGCCCTCATTATCCGCTGGGGTTTGGTTCCAGGAACCCTCGTGGACACCAAAATTCATGGATACCGAAGTCTCATTATGTACAATGGTGTAGTAAAATGGTGCATCTAATGTAAAATGGAAAAATAAAAGTTCGATTTTTGGAATTTTTTTGGGGAGTGGGGATATTTTCAAGCCATGGTTGGTTGAATCTGTGGATGCAGAGTCTGTGGATACGGAGGGCTGACTGTATACACTGAACTCAGGAGGGCTCTAAAGAATTATCTCTAACTCTCCCCAAAAGTCTCCTCAAATTGGGTGCTCTTAACATAACGGTGAAGAAGTGGAAGATGCCACCTATGCATTTTTGGGAAGAGAATTCGAGGGTCCAGATGCAGGCACTGAAAACCCCCTGCCCATAATCACAATTCATCTTATTTTTTGGTAGGAGATGAATGGAGATGGAACGGAGTGTATGGGCAGATTCTTGTAGGAAAAGACCAGAATTTGGAGGTGGGGGGGAGCTAATTACCTTTTTGGACTACGAATCCCAGAACCCCCAGTCGGCAGGGAAAGAGATCATGCTGCTTGGGGGGATACTGGAAATTGTAGTTCAAAAAGGAACTTCCTCAGACTTTGAAGAAGATGTGCTATCACTCAACAGGTTGCAATTTATCAAAAGTGTCACAAAACTAGGATCCTATTCAGGATTGTGCAATCCATATGAATCTGACAGTAAACCATTGCACACATGGCTATGCTGTCTAAGCAGTTCTATAAGTATGACAATAGAATCCTAGGATCCTAGAGTTGGAAGAGACCCCAGGGGCCATCCAGTCCAACCCCCTTTGGCCGCATGGGAACCCACATCAAAGCCCTCCCTTGGACAGATGGCTGTCCAGCCTCTGCTTGAAAACCTCCAAAGAAGGAGACTCCACCTGATAAACTCAGCAGAGTTAGACAAATTGATTTTTCATGTAAGGGGAAAATATTTGAGGTCATTTGTGAAGGACTGGGAACTGTTAATTATCTGAAGGACCAAGAGAATAATATACCAGTTATTAGTTTTGAATATTAATGTAGGGTAGATTTAGCATTAGAGGTAGAAGAGGCTATGCAGCAAGGGTTGGAAACCAAACATGTAGGAATGATGTACTTCTTTAGTATATCATAGGTATTATGAGTGTTCTTCCCCCCTCTTTTCATTGTTTTTTCCTTTTTCTGTCATCTTTTCTTTTTCTTTTTTCTTCTTTCCCTCTTTTCTCTCGTTGTATGTATATACTGTATTATGTTTTGTAAATGCTGTAATTATGTTATGCAGACAGATGTTAACTAAAGATATAATTTTAAAATGGACCTCAATAAATTTGAGTTTGGGCAGAAATTAATAAAATGAAATTATAGAATCACAGAATTGGAAAAGACCACAAGGGCCATCCTCTTGTGATGCAGGAATGGACAATCAATGCATTCCCAACAACTGGCTGTCCAGCTTCTGTTTAAAACCTCCAAAGAAGGAGACTCCACCATGCTCCAAGGCAGCATATTGCATGGCCAAATTGCTCTAACCCTCAGGAAGTTCTTCCTAATGATCTTCAGCACTGGGTGGGGAATTGGTCAACTGTTGGACAAGAGGAGGAACGAATGGTCATACTGTACACAGAGTGTGAGCTTGCACAGTGATATGAGCTAGTATAGCATAGTATAGCTACGGCACAATTTTTATTATACACCTGGGGAATAGTGTTTTGACTCTTGAAATGTGCCCAACAATCAGCTGGAAGTACATGATCTTATGAAGCCCTAAAGCAGCTTCATTCAGAGAGTGAGTTGAATTGGGTGGCCCTTGTGCTCTTCTACAACGCTCAGATTCTGTGATTCTAACCTGGAATCCTGCGAAGATGGTAGCAGCTCGACAAGTCCAGGGGAGCCCCACACTGGCTCCATCCTTCTGTTACCCTGTTTGCTTAGGACTCCTTTAAGACTCCTTTAAGAGGATTCCCAAAAACTGTCAAAATTGTCTCTTGTGGGGAAAAATTAGCTCTGCACTGCTTTAGCTATGCAAAGAGGACAGGGTACTTAGGATCTTTTTAACCCACTGTTTACGGGGTCAGGCCCAGCCAAAAATCACACAAATTGTTCAAATGTAAGTATTTTATTGACATAGAAGTAAAAGTCCCTACAATCACTCAGCTGCACTAACTACAACAAGCATACAAGACTATAGAAAGTTAAAGTTCATACAATCACTCAGCTTCACTCACTACAACAAGCATACAAGACTATACAAAGTTAGAAAGAGATGAAAATTAAGAGAGAGAGAGAGACATAATGGGTTTGATTTAATACTATACCAATCCAGAAGTCTTCAGCTGGGAGAAAATGATCTCAGCCATGCCTTTAGGGGCTGAGGGGAGCTTACGAGTTCGTGGTTGCAGGTCTGAGAGAACTCCTAACTCTAAGCTCTCAAAACTCCAAAAAGAATCTCTCAAACTCTCCAAAAACTCCAAAAAGGATCAGAAAATGCGCCTAGTTATAAGCTGAACAATGTCCTGTGAAATCAGATGGCTGCAGTTTTTATTAAGATGCATTTCAGCTTTGTAGTTCAAAGAAAATACAACTAAACATCCTTGTACTTTCCTGCAAGATCAGTATCTCTCCGGAGATGCATGCCTCAAAGAGTCAAATTCCAGGCTACTTTGCACTGTTTATTTATTCTCAGAGAGTAATTGTCTTCCTGATTGTTGCTGGGAATCCGTTCAAGTGGCCTGTGAGCCATTTGCCAGGTAACCCAGGATGTGACAGAAAACAGCTACTCAGCTCTTCTGCCTGCGTGTCCTTCCAGTATATCTCTATGGCTCACTATGTTTGATATAAAATAATTAGGTTCCCCAGGACATGGTTTTTAGGTGTGTTGAGGGGCTTACGCTTCCCCCTTGTTTTTGAGTCTCTCCAGGTGTCTCCAGGATGTTCCTGCAGCCGATCCAGAAGCCCCACCACGCTGAGGGAGCCGGTGATGCTTTCCTCCAGCCGGGGCTCCCTCCCCGATTTGAGCGGCTGTTGAATGCACTTTTGCTCCTAGCGGCTCTCCACTTCCTTATCCAGACAGCTATCTATTTCTCCTGCCTCTTCCTCATCCTGCCCATGGGTTTTGTCATCTCCAATGTCATCTCTGGGTAAGCTGGAAACAGACCAGGGATGGGGGAGGAAGATGTAACCTGGATGTGCCATCACACAAGGGTGAAGAGGAGGGTCCTGGTAGCCGCTGGGATAAATGAAATAATATGCCAATTTTGGCTATGTCTGCACTAGGGTGGTATAGTGCAATTATTTCATTTTCAATGTGCTATGGAATCCTGGAGTTTGCAGTTTAGGGAGGGGCCTTTGAGGCCCCTCCCAAACCCCAGGATTCCATAGCATGCTGAAAGTGGAATAATCATGCTATAACACCCTAGTGCAGAAATGGTGTACTGCAATGTGTCAATGCAACATGTCACTTCCTGCCACCATTTTGAGAAGGACCGCAGAAGAAAATGGAAATATTTGGGGTGTTAGGTGTTTCTGGGGTGCTTGTGAAGATGGGATCGGGTATTTTCATATGTTTTCAAGCATCTGTGAGGTTTTTCTGTGTACCTTGGGGCAAAAACTGGTTAAAAATTGCACTGAAAGTTTAAAAAAAAACCACATTTTGGTGGGTTGGCAGGCTTTGGGGGAATAGCAAGAGGCTTAAGGGCGTCCAAAAGAGGAGCCCATGGGCCATATGATCCCCACCCTTCTACTTGGACACAGAGTAAGAGGTACAAACCCATATATGACTGAAGTCCTGTGGGAAACTCAACACATAGGTAAATCCAATGGATTCAACAGCATTGCTGTTGCCTGGACTAATGAAAGGACCGTGGAATGATCACTATTTATTTATTCATTTAATGTATATCCCACCTGTTCCCCCATATGAGACCCATGGTTAAAAAAAGAGAGCTTGCAAAGTCTCTAGATTATGAACCAGTGACAGACTGGCACTCTGTAAAGTTCCAGTTTTAGCAAAAAGGATATAAATAAAGACAATGATGATGATGATGATGATGATGATATGATAGACGGCATTCCATATTGCAGTTATGGATTTGTAATCTAGAGTTATGGATCTATAACTGTCTATAACTACTCCATATTAAATAAAATTACTAAGGCCATTTCCGCACTACACTGTTATAGTGCTATTATTCCACTTTCAACGTCCTGTGGAATTCTGGGGTTTGTAGTTTACTGAGGCCAAAGAGCAATCTTGTTGAGAAGTCTAAATACCCAGGATATTCCATAGGATGTGGAAAATGGAATAATAGCACCGTTAACAGTTTAGGGCGGAAATGGTAGAGATTCCAGAGAAGCTGTTATTTACTTTGCCCATCGTGGGCCGACAGGCAGAGCTACAGTTGGATCAGCTAGAGCAGAATCCTGCCCCTTCTCAGTTCAAGCTTTATTGCAATGTTTGATGAAATTATGCTGCTGCAATCTGACACCCAAGTCTGTGTTCCTCCAGCCATCTTTCAGCATCCACCCTAGGCTAATCCTGTTAAAAAATCCTCCAGCTAGACAGAGAACAAGGATGAAAATGGGGTGGGGTTGGGGTCAGGCTTGGTATAAACACAGTGAGTAAAGAGGAGCTTCTCTATCAGAGCTTTGTCAACTGAGCTGTGCCTGCATTCAGCAAAAGGATGACATTGAGCAACTTGGTTGTTGTTGTGGGCCTTCAAGTCATTTCTGCCTTATTGCAATTCTAAGGCGAACTTTTTCTGGGACTGAGAGTATGTGATGTGCCCAGATCACGCAGTAGGTTTCCATGGCTGAACAGGGACTCGAACTCTGGTCTCTTGGGTCACAGTGCAATGCTCAAACCACCAAACCACTGTGCAACTATGTGAGTGTAGATTTACGCTACCCAAGCAAGATACAGGACCTCAGCTATGGCCTTATTTTGGGGCACACTCTTTTACCCTCTAACTCATAGGTCTGTGGCCTTCCAATATACCTACATCCCGGAGTCAATTGCTTCCCTGCTTGTTTTTCACATATTGCAACCTCTGGCTCTCCTGTCCCATTCCTCCTTAGGGCCAACACCATCATGGCTGCCACATCGACAGAGAATTTGCAGATGAGACCCCACTTAGGCCAAGGGGCAGCAGCAGCAGCCGTGGTGAGAGCTCCTCAGACGGCGGTCCTCCCAAACATCCAAAGAATTGAGGAACTGGTGGTCTCCTTAGTAGCTGCTTACTTTCTGGTCCGTGTGGGGCTCGTCTTCTGCAACCTCGTCTTCATCTTGCCCTTGATCTTCTTCCTTAACGAAGTCAACAGCTCTTGAGAAGGAGAAACCAAGAAGCAACCATGAATAAAAGGAAGAGTCTGGACAAACTGGTGGCAGGTGGACTTCTTCTTTGGCAAAAGGCTCAGGTTATCACAAGGAAGCAGTTGGAGGTGATTAAAAACACACACAGAGAGACAAGGTTAAGACAAGGCAGAAGAGAAGGTTGAGAGGGGACATGATAGCCAGGTTTAAATATTTGAAGGGATGTCATGTTGAGAAGGGAGCAGGCTTGTTCTCTGCTGCTCCAGAGACTAAGACAAGGAGCAATGGATTCAAGCTGCAGGAAAGGAGATTCCACCTGAACCTCAGGAAGAACTTCCTGATGGTCAGAGCTGTCTGGCAGTGGAATCTGCTGCCTGGAAGTGTGGTGGAGTCTCCTTCTTTGGAGGTTTTTAAGTAGAGGCTGGATGGCCATCTGTTGGGAATGCTTTAATGGGTGTTCCTGCATAGCAGGGGGTTGGACTCGATGGCCCCTGGGGTCTCTTCCAACTCTACGATTCTGTGATTCTATGACAATATCACAGAGCTACCTCTGTGCAAATGTGTGGGCCATCTGGGTCAAAATTCAGCTTCCAGTGTACAAATGCCTCTGGACATGCCAAGAGTCAAAAGCCTTTCTGTTGTGTTTGATCTCCAGCAAATTGGCACCCAACTGATGTGCTGGACTGCAGCTTCCATCACCCACAGCTAACATGGCCATGCTTGCTTTGGGATGGTGGGAGCTGTAATCCAACACTTCTGCTAGGTTGGAAAAGTCTGGTTTACTACACTTGGAAGGTATGAGCATGCTGCCTTGGAAAACTTAGACCAGGGATGAGGAACTGCATAGGAACCGGGGCCAATTCCCCACATTCACACCGCCATGGACCTCACTCCCCTCCAACAGTGCTTCCAAATACCTTTATCTGAGTCTTTCCCAAAATGGTAATTGGAAGTGATATCATATCACTGGTGGCTACCATTTTCAGAAGGACTCTGATGAAAATAGAGGACTTTGGAGGCTCTGAGGAGGTTTCTGTGTGGGGCTGAAGATGTTTTTGCGTGTTTTGGGACCTCTCTCCATTGTTTTTGGTTAAAAATGCCCTACAAGGCTATTGAAAAAATTGAAACAAATTTTGTAGGGGGCTTTGAGGGACTGGTGGGGGGTTCAGGGACCACACTTTCCCCATCCTTGATTCATGGTGTCATGAATAGTTGATAACCATGGGTTGCATCCCCAATAGTGTAAACTAGCAGACACAGGGACAGTACTCTACTGTTTGCACAGTTCTGAAATCCTAGAATCATAGAGTTGGAAGAGACCACAGGGGCCATCCAGTCCAACCCCATTCTGCTATGCAGGAAGATTCAGGCCATTTCCACACTAGCCTGTTATAGTGCGATGATTCCACTTTCAACATCCTCTGAAATCCTGGGGTTTGCAGTTTTGGGAGGGGCCAGGTGGCCCCTCCCAAAACTGCAAACCCCAGGATTCCATAGCATGTTTCAAGTGGATTCATAGCGCTATAAACGTCTAGTGCAGAAGTGGCTCAGGAATGGGTGGGATGTGGCCATGCCCAGATTATCCCTCCTTCAGCTACTCCCATGGTGCGGTAAGTTCCAAATCCATCACCTCTACTTCTTTATTTTAAATTTCTCCTTTGAGTTGAAATTTTTAAATTTTTTAATCCATTTTTTAGCGTTATACTGCAAAAATGCAATAGTTTAGGAGCGTTTCTTGCCATTATGACATTGCTGCGCTTAGGCCATTTCTGCACTAGACTGTTATAGCACGATTATTCCACTGTCAACATCCTATGAAATCCTGTGGTTTGCAGTTTAGGGAGGGGCATCAAGTTCCCTCCCTAAACTACAAACCCCAGGATTTCATAGGATGTTGAAAGTGGAATAATAGCACTATAACAGTCTAGTGCGGAAAGGCCTTAGTGTGGTCTATGAAAAAAACACAACACCAACTAATCATGAGCTGTGGGGCAGGGAAAGTGAAATCATCGCTCTATAACAGGCTAGTGCAGAAGTGGCCCCAATCACAGCATTCCCAACAGACACTATCCAGCCTCTGTTTAAAAACCTCCAAGGAAGGAGACTCTACCACACTCTCAGGGAGTAGCATATTCCAGTGTTGGACTGCTCTGGGACTGTTCTTCCTAATGTTTAGGTGGAATCTCTTTTCCTGTAGTGTGAAGCTATTGCTCTGTGTCCTAGTCTGCAGAGCAGCAGAAAACAAGCTTACCCCATCTTCCGTATGACGTCTCTTCAGACATTTCCACATGGCTATCAGGTTGCCTCCTAACCTTCTCTGCTCTGAGTTAAACATACCCAGCTCCCTCAGCCACTCCTCAGAGGGCTTCATGATATCCATTGTGGTCACGTTCTGGACACGTTCCAGCTTGTCAGTATTCAGCAGAAAGGTGGTGTGGTGCACGCATTGTATAGCTACGTGAGTGTCGATTTACATTTTGCAAACATGATGTTGGGTCTCAGCCAGTAAGTACGTATTATATATCCTTAAGGTTCCTCTCCAAGAGGACCTTTGCCCTGGTTCTTTAATCCCGGGGAAAGGAGGGAAACCAGGCTGGATTTCCAGAAGGCATGGAGGCTCATGACAAGGTCAATCCCCCCACGGTCACCAGGGATGTCTACATCGGCCCTCGAAGCACCCCACCTCCTTTTGCTCTGCAAAGCAATTACTGCCAAATTCCACCCACCGTAAAGAAGACCTGGGATTTCAGAGTGATTGAAGAGTTTAATAAAGACGCTGTTGAAATACAGTGCTGAGGACTTCAATAAGATCCAGGTGCATTATTAATTCCGTGTCACCCAGGGAGTGCTTCCCCTCTGCATTGAAAGCGTGTGAAAAGATGCCAGGAGGGAGGTGGGGAAGGGAGACCAAGCAGGGGCTGCAGATATTTTTGTCCCACTCATAGAGGCAGCTGTGATGTCCGTATCATAAGCCATTCCCACACTAGACTGTTATAGCGCTATGATTCCACTTGCAACATCCTATGGAATCCTGGGGTTTGCAGTTTTGGGTTGGCCCCTCCCGAAACTGCAAACCCCAGGGTTCCATAGGATGTTGAAAGTGGAATAATAGCGCTATAATAGCCTAGTGCAGAAATGGCCATAGAATCCTACAGCTGGAAGAGACCCCAAGGGCTATCCAGTCCAAACTCATTCTCCCATGCAGGAAAACACCATCCAAGCACTCCCTCTGACAGATGGCCACCCAGCCTCTGTTTAAAAGCCTCCAAAGAAAGAGACTCCAGCACACTTTGGGGCAGCAGCCTATTCCTACTGTGAAACAGCTCTTACTATCAGGAAGTTCTTCCTAATGTTTAGGTGGAATCTCTTTTCCTGAAGTTGGAAGCCATTGCACTGTGTCCCAGTCTTTGGAGCAGCTACGACATGGAGCAATGGATTCAAACGACAAGAAAAGAGATCCCACCTGTGAAACCAGCTCTTTCCTTACCTGCAAGCAAAAGACTGGCTCCTGTCCTCTCAAGTTCACCGACATGGTAGACGCAGGTTTGCGTCTGTTTGCATTGCCTGGCTCACTTTGCCTGCCTCTTTTCTATGGACACCTGAACCCTATTTCAAAATGCTCAATTGAAGTTTTAGGTGACAGTCATGCTAGAAATTTGGGGACTGAAGGAGAAAAAAATCATTGGGGTGCCACAACTCTTATTGGGGAGCAATGCCTTCGTTTCTCCCTCCTGTAGCTATACCCCAGTCCTGGCTGCGCTTTCCCTAGAAGTCACAATTGTGAGCCTTGTGTTCACCTGTAAGTAGAGGCAGAGATGATGATTGGTTTCCATGTTTCTGGGGGGCAGGGGTGCTGAATCTGCTCTGGGTTTTAGTCTGAACTTGAGAGGACCTATCGAAGCTGTTGAACCTTGTTGTGTTGTTCTGTGCCTTCAAGTCATTTCTGACCCATGGTGACCCTAAGGGGCTTTCTGGAGCTGAAAGTGTGTGACACACCCAAAGTCTCCCAGCAGGTTTGCATGGCTGACTGAACTTCATCCTATCTAAGTGGGCTCAAAAGTTTGGATAGCTCATTAAAGTTTGGATTAAACCCCAGCGTGGATTCACCAACTCCACTGATACAGGAACTTTCAGCTACCACTGAGTACTAGGGAGAAATTGTTGGGCAGATGGCATATCGCCTGCAGAACAAGAAGATTTGGGAAGAGGCTAGCTTCAGCATACAGGATTGGCTACTTTTAAGAAGAATGCAATGGAGAGATAATGGGTGGTAGTTGTGGTGGTATATATCTGTACATTTCTAAATCTGCAAGTTGAATATGGGAGTGCTGTTAAATCCTAGAGGCGTAAACTTTCATAGAGAGTTGACTTGACTTGACTTGACTGCTGGACTACAACTCTGGAGACCAGCGTTTGAATCCCCGCTCGGTCATGGAAACCCATTGGGTGACCTTAGGTGCATCACACTCTCTCAGCCTCAGAGGAAGGCAAAGGCAATACTCCTCTGAACAAATCTTGCCAAGAATACCCTGTGACAGGTTCACCTCAGGGTCATCGCAAGTCGGAAATGACTTGAAAGCACAGAGCAACTGAACTTTCATAGATTTTGTTCTTGTGGGCAAGAATGAATGATTTTACCTACCAGAAAGTTATGAAAAACTGCACAGTTTTGAGAGGCCATCGATGCATTTGGACTAATTTTGTGCAAAAAGTAGTTTTTTAAAAACAGAAAGTGGAATTTTCTATGCAAAAACCGAGTTTCCTCTGGAAAAAAAAAATTAGTATTTTCTACACAGAAGATAACACCACAGTTTCCAGCACAAAAAACATTTTGTGCAAAAGCTTTTTGGGGGAAAAAACCCCATTTGATTTTCACACAGAATAAGCTTCAAACTGTGATGATTCTTCCCAAGACTCTCCTTGTTAGGGTTTCCCAACACAAACCACCTTGGCTTTTTTTACTGTTGTTTCCCCAATATTTTTGTATATGCTTGCCATCCCTAGTAAGTCCCTGGGAACCCTTAGTAACTCCCTGGTTGGCTACATCAAGGGGTTGCTTCACAAGGCCAGCGTCCTCTCAGAGGGTCGTATTGTTACCCTGTATGCTGGGGGTCCCAGGAGGGGCGCCCAAATAACCAAATTAAAAACACAAGTTGGGGGAATTTAGCTGGAGCACTCTCTCAGCTAAACGAGAGGCAGGGTAATGTTAGCAAGGATCTTTAACCCAATGTATACAGCGTCCGGTCAGAGAGCGGCTAGACAAGGCTTTAAAAGTAACAAATAATATTTTATTAAAGACAAGAAACACAAAAGACAAAACATAAACTAACTAACTAAGAAACAGAAACGGAGAGCTTTTTGGGAAAGGCAATACGACACCTGGTCTCATAGTCCTGGAGAGAAAGATGGGGTTCCGGGGAAGAAAACTCAATGGGATTCGCTGTGGGGAGTTCCTTCAGACTACCGGCAGCAAGGTGGGATGGAAGTCCAAAGTAGTCCAAGGAAGTCCCAAAAGTGGGGACCTTTTATAGGGTGGATTTTACCTGCAGGCTATGTTATGCTCGGTGAGAACAAAGGAAATTTGGAGCTGGACAAAGGAGTTGGAAAAGGTCAAGTTCTGCATGATTGGTTTAGCTCTTAAGACAATAGCATGGCCGGATCAATAATAGTCCGATATAAAGGAATGGCTTGGCTCTTGGCTGAGTGGCTTTGTGTGAATCCAAGCTGAGCAGAGCTGGTTTGCAGGGAGGTTTTTCCCTAAAGCAACGGAGAGGCTTAAGTTGCCTGCCTGAAAGAGGTTTGGAATGTTTACCCATTAACGGCCGCACCCAATACGTGCTCGTCCGGTGGACCTCTGCAAACACGTGGAGTGGGGTGGCAGAGAAAGGTCAAGCAAAGGCCAAATTATTTGATATCAAAAGGATATCTAGTGCTCTCACCCAACATACCATAACCATGATAACAGTATCACATGGCATTGCATTCTCAGAAAGTTAAAATGGTGTCGGTGGGGATAAAGTTAGGCGAGCCTATCATCTGCTCAACAGTGATAAGACAGTATCTTAATGAATCTCAGAAATGAATTCTCTCTCTTTGGGCTAAGCTGAGACCTGTGGTATCGGGAGACTTGGGGTTAGATCTTCTGCTTGTTTGTTTTTGGATGTGGGGAGGGAGAGGGGGACAAATACAGTTGGGACCCCAACAGTTTTCCTGTTGAAAATCCTCTCAAAGGAAAACACACTTGCAAAGAAACTTCAAAGACAGATTTAAATGTGAAATTGCTGATCAACAATTCAGCTTTCCCTCCTGGGGGCTGAACAAGGACAAAAACTTTATGTTAACTTAACAAGTGTCTGATTTCCCTGTGCAATTTCTTTTGATTTGTTCTCTAAAATGGAAGATGATCTTAAAAATCATACTTCTTTTCTGCTGTTTGAAGCGGCATGGTCCTAGAGCTCAGAAATTTGTGTTTTGGATTGCATCTCCCAGAATCCCCAGCCAGAACAGTATTTCACCTGAATGGCCATTGGCACTGAATTGCTGTCAGGACTCTCATCAGTGTTTTGTTATCTAAAGTTAAGACAATCAGCCTGTTCTGGACCCCTTTGTTTGTTCCTACCCTTTGGGGAAGGAAAAAGGACAATTAAACCCTAGCTCTGACCCCAGCGATTTTGTAGTACTTTAGATGCACATTGGCATGTTACTATGCCTATTGGCCTCCAGATTTCCATGCTCCAGTCCACCCTTGGACTGCGGTCTGTGCCATTCCATTTCGACCTTCTTCTGGACTGGTAAACATCACCCTTTGTTATCACAGTTATGATATGTCTGGTGAGAGCACTAGATATCCTTTTGATATCAAACAATTCGGCCTCTACTTGACCTTTTTCTGCCACCCTACTCCATGTGTTTGCAAGGGTCCTCCGGACAAGCACGTATTTGGCGCGGCCGTTAATGGTTTTACATTCCAGACTCCATTGAGGCAGGCAACTCAAGCCTCTTCGTTGCTTCAGGGAACACCTCATTGCAAACCTGCTTTGCTCGGTGCGTATCTTCACAATAGCCGCACGGCTCTGAGCCGAGCCATTCCTTTATGTCGGGCCATCAGCGTACTGGCCATACTATTGTCATCCAGCGTTAAGCTCATCATGCAAAACCTGACCTTTTCCAACTCCTTTGTCCAGCTCCAAAATCCCCTTTGTTCTCACCAGGCATAGCATAGCCTGTAGGTAAACTCCACCCTATAAAAGGTCCCCATTTTTGGGACTACCTCGGACTACTTTGGATTTCCATCCCACCTTGCTGCTGGTTGTCCAAGGAAACTCCCCTCAGCAAGTCCCATTGAGCTTTCTCTCCCGGAACCCCTCTTTCTCTCCAGGACTACGAGACCAGGTGTCGTATTACCCACTCCCTTGAAACTCTCCATTTCTGTTTCTAAGTTAGCTAGTATTTGTCGTGTCTTTCATATTGCTTGTTCTTAATAAAACTATCATTTGTTACTTTAAAACTTGTCTGGCTATGCTCTCTGACCCGACGCTGTATACATTGGGTAAAAGATCCTAGCTGAAGTTACCCTGCCTCTTGTGAGCTTAAGAGAGTGCTCGAGCTTAATTTCCCCATCATGTGCTTTTATTTGGTTATTTGGGTGCCCCTCCTGGGACCCCAAACATACAGGGTAACACCTTTACACCCCAATCTTTCTCATTTCTCCCTTCGCTAGCCTTGTATGGTTCATGAGACCACTTGATTTCTTGTGTGTGTGTCTGTTAATTTCTAATAAAAATAGTCTTTTAACTTTTAGCTGGAGTCCTCGTCACAGTTAGTACTGGCATACCAGTGAAAAGATCCTGCCATTACCCTCTTCTTGCAGGCCTGCTTTGAGCTAATAGTTCCCCAGAATCTAAGCAGATGCTGACAACCGCTGGTAGACCACAAAGTCCCCCATCTTTTACAGTGACAAGATATTCCTAGCTCCCTAAGCCACTCCTCACAAGGCTTCACGATTTCCAGGCCTTTGACACCAATTTTGGTCGCTCTCCTCTGGACATGTTCCATCTTGTCAACATCTTTCTTGAATTATGGTATCCAGAACCAGACACAAAATTCCAGGTAGGTCTGATCAAAACAGAATAGAGTGATACTGTTACTTCCCTTGATTTAGAAACTGTACTCCTATTGATGCAGCCCAGAATAGCAACTAGTTCTCTAGTCCCTTAAAAAAAAAATGCACGCACACACCAGTGGCTTGGCTGCCTGGGGGATTTGTTACCCTAATTTCTGGGGTCCCTTGGGGGACACCTCAATGTGCTCCACGTGATGGGGAATGGAAACTAGCCAGAGCATGAGCTATAGCAATGCAAGAGGCAGGGTAACCTAGCAGGGTCTTTTATCCAGTTTTTATGGGGTCAGGCCAAGCCAAAAACCAAACAAGAATGTCCAATAAATGATTTTATTGAATGCAAGTCTCACGCACCAGTGCACTCATGCACACACACACTCAAGAGCTATTAAGAAACAACAGAGAGGAAATTGGATAGGGGAGTATTGGAGGGGTACAGCTGGGGTAATACTGCACCTTTTCCTGAAGTCCTTGGTCCGGGAAAAACAGCGGAGAAGTGGGGCTCAGCACGGAGAGGGCTGAGGGGATCACTCAACAGATGGAGCAATGGTCTGCTGGGGTGACCGGGAGTGATCCAAAGAACCACTCAAAAACTGGGACTATTTGTAGGAGGAAAAGTACCTGGAGGGCTAATCCTTTCCCAGGGAGAACTATGGGCGTTGGAGTGATAATGAAGCTCCACCATGGTAATTTCCTTTGTGTGATGGGATTACAAGGTGTTGCCAAAGTCTCAGGATCTCCGGTTGTGTTAGTTTGTGGTGTGACTTCATGTAAATGGTCCTCGCCTGATGGGATATTTGCTCAACTTGGGGCAGACACACTAATCTCCTCAAGTCGGCGTCTTGGGGCTGAGGACCCTTTGTTATTGTGGGTTTACACATCTTGAGGTCTCCTGGGGCTACATGACTGGGGATTTTACTGACCTGACCTGGTTTTCAATCTTTGACCATTGCTGCCTACTTGCCCATCTGGGTGACCTCTCAGGCACATTGAATCATATTTTAATATCAAAATTGTAGACCCCAGATAGGGTTTTTCCAGTGTGATAACAGACTCTGGGACCTGGAGTCCCAGAAGTAATTTTCTTGCTTTCTATACAATCCATCTTACCACTCCATGCTCCTCTCTTCTTGACAGTGTGTGTGGAGCAGACTTGTACTTTCCTATGGCACGGAAGCTTCCAGTTGCTTAGCGGGATGACCTCAGAGGTGGGTGGTAACCTGGCTCTCCACTTCACAATGGGAGCTCCAGTCCAGAGGTTTCCATCCAGAAATGGAGGTGTGATTGAGGGGAGATGGCTGCACCAGCCAGAGCACTGGTGCTCTCTTGGGTCCACAGGTAGAACTACCCTCGACTGAGTTCTTTGAAAGGTATAGAGACCCTACGATGGGGAAGGGGATTCAGTGCTGAGACATGGGCTGGTCAGCCTGTTGGACACAGATGAGTGTCCTTGGGAGGCTGTGGATAAGCAATGGGGCAGAGCCTACAGAAAGCCATTTGCTATAAGTCATTTATTACTTTTCTTCCAAAATAAAGGAGGAAGAGAGTAGCAGGGAAGGACGGTGGCAGCACCTTTAAGACTAACAGGTTTGTATTTTATCATGAGCTTTCATGGATGTAAACCCATAATAGTTCTGCCAAATTTGTGATGGCTTTTTATAAGAAGATTGGACCCTGCATTTGCTTAGTTCGTTGCTTGTAAAATAGGAAAAATGAAGAGGGAGAAAAAGCGAAGAAAAAGAAACATAGGAGCATTTTTAAGACCTACTGGCTTGTATTTTAGCATGGGCTGTCCTGGATAGAAACTCATTTCTTCAGAGGCAAAACAGGGTGGTATTAAGGCCTCAGGTCTGAAGCATATTTGTACAATTGTGGGAGTAATGTAGAACACAATGGGATCCAGAGAAGATACCAAATCAAGATGCCCCAAATTTTCAAAGGGCTGGGTGAGATCATAGAATCATAGAAATGTAGAGTTGAAAGAGATCACAGGGGCCATCCAGTCCAACCCCCTGCCATGCAGGAACACCCTCAAAGCACTCCCGACAGATGGCCATCCAGCCCCTGCTTAAAAACCTCCAAAGAAGGAGGAGACTCCACCACACTCCATGAAGGCAGTAGATTCCACTGCCGGACAGCCCTGACTGTCAGGAAGTTCTTCCTGAGGTTCAGGTGGAATCTCCTTTCCTGCAGCTTGAATCCATTGCTCCTTGTCCTGGTCTCTGGAGCAGCAGAAAACAAGCCCTCTCCTTCCTCTACGTGGCATCCCTTCAAATATTAAAACATGGCTATCCTGTCCCCTCTTAACCTTCTCTTCTGCAGACTAAACATACCCAGCTCTCTAAGTCTATCCTCATAGGGCTTCATGGCTTCCAGGCCTCTCACCATTTTGGTCGCCCTCCTCTGGACTTGCTCCAGCTTGACCATGTCCTTCTTGAATTGGGGTGCCCAGAACTGGACACAGTATTCAAGATGGGGTCTAACCAAGGCAGAGTAGAGCGGTACCAGTACCTCCCTCAATCTAGACACCAGACTCCTATTGATGCAGCCAAGAATTGCATTGGCTTTCTTGGCTGCCGCATCACACTGATCTTTACAGTGGCCAGTTGGTGTGGATGTGTGAAAGCCACAAACCTGCTTACCAAAAGTCAGATTCCTTGGGTTCAATTTTTTTTCTGAGAAGATTCTTCTTATTATACGTTCAGTAATGAGGACTCTTGCATTAATATATTAAGTGTACCAGGAAGCCATCGTCTTTGTTTGTACCTCTGCTAATGGATTGGAATTTGTGAATATAATTCAATCCAGCTCTTTCTCTTTCTAGTTTTCCTTTGTAATTTCCTTGTTCAAGGACTGCAGCCTGTAAATCCCTCACTATATATCCAAGAAGGTTGAAATGTTCTGCAATTGGTTTTTAGGTAATGCTATTTCTAATGACAGGTTTGTGTCCACTTATCCTCTTCTGTAGGCACTTTCCCATTTGTCCAATGTAGAGTGAAGAGGGGCATTGCTGGTATAGGGTGGCCTATATCACATTGGAGGAAAAGCAAGAAAATGCACCACTAACATTGTGGGTGATGTTATTGGCCCCTGTAATATTGCAACCAGAGTAGATTTTCAGCCCAAAGCAGTCCATCTTAGAGGCCAGGATCTTGTTATGCTAGGCATAACTTCTGTTTAGACTGATGTTTGTTCTAGATCCTTGTGTAAGGACGTATCCAATACCTCTTTCCATAAATAGTTCCCAATCTGCTGCAATGAGTTCAGTTCCATCCCCCTAATAAATCATCCCCAAATCATGGTCACTGGCGTTGAATGGGAAATTAGTCATAGGCCCTTTTCACACGGCATTTGCCATGTGCAAGGGCCCCTTGAGCATCATGCGACTTCAAGGAGCAGGCCACACGATGTACTCACAGTCATGCAATGTTCCAGGGCCTGGCAGGTGCTGACCATGCACTATTTCATTTTCAGCTGTGAGCCAAATATGGTGCACGATCGTGCATTGCTCCGGGGCCCCGCACACACTTGCCGTGCGTGTGTAGCTCCGGAGCCGTGGCGCTTGTGCTTCCTGCCTCAGCACAGCCTGGGAAACTCCCAGGCTGCACTGTGGAAGGAAGAGGAGGGGCTCTGGTACGAGCAGGCGGCAGCTGCGGAGCTGAAGGAACCAGGACATGAAAGCGTCTCGCAAGAGGCTGCTCAGGCTATCCCCGCACCCCAGCTCTGCAAAAAGGTGAGTTGCAGAAAGGGGCATAGTTAAGTTTTTTTAAATAGTAGTTTCCCCAGTGTTAAGTTAAAAAGTTCTTTACTTTCTTAAAAAATGCACACATGCATGCAACTGAATGGTATGGGCTGCTGGTCCATGAAACAAACCATAGCTTTTCTTCTGGGGTTTCAGATCTTAGGCCTTAGCCTCAGCAAAAATGGGAGGAATCTCAGCATGAGAATTCTGCCTTAAAAATCACACGTGTGTGTGTGTGTGTGTGTGTGTGTATGTTCCTCCTTTTTTAGACAGCAGGTAAGATATTACATTGTGCTTGGGTAGTGTAAATCTATACTCATATAGTTAAGTGGTGCTTATATTCTACCGTTCTTCTGCTGAAAGCCAACAATATGCACCTTATTGTGTCTGCTGTTTTTCTAATCCCAGTGAATCATGAAGTACACGAAAGGCACCAATGCACAGCCAAGAAGGAAAAATTGCCTTTGCAATAGTTAAAATGAGGCTACCCTTCATACATAATGTAAAGTGAACAGACATTATGCTATGGGGGAAAAAAAGTACAACTGTTAGCATAAAGGATCTTACATGTATGTTACACAGCAGCAAGATTCCAATCATTGTGTTTTTCCTTTGGATGGCATAATCTATACAGCTGTGGTTCATCCTTAATGCATGCACTTAATGATATCACCCCCACCCCCACCTTTGTCATTAGATTGAGTCTCAGATATTTACTCTGAAGCCACAGGACCTGATAGGGGCTGTTTCCGCACAAGGTTGTTATAGCGCTATGATTCCACTTTCAATATCCTATGGAATTCTGGGGTTTGCGGTTTTGGGAGGGGCCGGATGGCCCGTCCCCAAACTGCAAACCCCAGGATTCCATAGGATGTTGAAAGTGGAATCATAGCGCTATAACAGCCTCGTGCAGAAATGGCTATAGTCTTGACACAGGACTCCCCCGCTTTTGACACCCTGTTGTCTGATAATTTGCTCTTTTGATGCTTCCAAATTAAGGACAAGTTCCATTAATTCAACTGGAGTTCTGCTGTTTTATTAGTTCTTCTTGCTTACAGAGACTTGCTTGTAACCAGTCACGTGCATGTGCTGCTTGCAAAGTGAGCTGAGAGGGGAAAACTGACTGAGAGACTTTGCAAGCAGCACATGCAAGGTTGGTAACAAGTGAGTCTCCCCTAAGTCCTTCATGTTCTCTACAATTCAGCAGCTGGGCTCTGCTTTCCATGAACCATGAAGCCCTAGGAGGAATGGGTTAGGGAGCCAGGTATGTTTAGCCTGGAGAAGAGAAGGTTAAGAGGGGAACATGATAGCTATGTTTAACTATTCAGAGGGTTGTCATATGGAAGATTGAGCAAGCTTGTTTGCTGCCAGTCCAGAAACTAGGACCATTTCCACACTAGACTGTTATAGTGCTCTTATTCCACTTTCAACATCCTATTGATTCCCAGGGTTTGCAGTTTCAGGAGAGGCCGGCTGGAACATGGAACAATGGCTTTAAGCCCCAGAAAAAGAGATTCAACCTATACCTTAGGAAGAACTTCCTGATTGTAAGAGCAGCTTGAAGGTGGAATCTTCTGCTGCCTCAGTGGAGTGTGGTGGAGTCTCTTTGGAGGTTTTTAAACAGAGGCTGGATGGCCATCTGTCAGGAAAGCTTTGATTATATATTCCTGCATGGCTGAATGGGGTTGGACTGGAGGGCCCTTGTAGACTCTTCCACCTCTATGCTTTTATGATTCTGTGGCTCTATGATTGGGTTGGTTGGACTTCCTCTTTGGCTATTCAGTCTTCACAAATGCCATCCCGGCTCAGGATGGCAGACTTGGTTGCCCAACCCATTTGGAGGGAAACACATTCAGAGGTGTAACTATGGGGTCATCTATTCCGTATCTGTGTGTTTCATTTTTTTTCTTCCTAAGTGTAGTACCTTACATTTCTCCCTGTTAACATTCAATTTGTTAGTTTTGGCCAACCTCTTTAATAATCTGTTTAGGCCATTTTGGATTCTGATCTTGTATTCTGGGTCATTAGTTGTTGTTGTTGTTATTGTCGTTGTGTACCTTCACATTGTTTCTCACTTATGGCAACACTAAGGTGGCCTTATCATGGGGGGTTTTCTGAGGCTGAGAGTGTGTAACACACCCAAGGTCATCCAGTGGGTTTCCATGGCCAAGTAGGTAATCAAACCTTGGATTCCAGGGTTATAGTTCAATGCTCAAACATCTACACCATGCTGGTTCTCAAGGGGTATTAGGTACCCCTCCTAATTTGGGGTCATTTGCAATCAGTCCAACCAATCCAATCAGTCAGTCCTCATGTACTCAACTGACTTAAGAGTTCTTGATTTATGGACAGCAGCCAACTCTTTGGAACATGCTTTCAGGGCCAACTGATAGTTGGGTGGCAGTTCCCATTCACCAATGGTTCTCCTTTGGTCTCTCTCTCCAGGGAAAATGCCACAGCGCCGCAGATCATGGTGGAGCCCCTGAGCTGGGAACAGGGGCACCTCACCACCGAAGATGTTAATCGTGTGCTTTAGCACTCTCTACATCCTGCTTCTGGCCATCTACTACTTCCTGATCCAGAGTGAGAGGTTTCATCATTTGGTTCTTGCCTGCAGTCGCTACTTCGAGCCCCAGGCCTTTCCGCTTTCAGACGCCATTCGCTTAAGTTCCAACCTGATGACCAGAATATTCTACTTCCTCCTTTTGGGTCTGGTTGCCCTCTTGTTCGCCGCTGTCTCTTGGTGGCTGCAGCTCTTCATAGAAGAAACAGTCATAGTTATCTTGTGAGTCTGGGTCTCTTGCATTGTGACATCAACACAACTGAATGACAACAAATGAGGCCGTGTGGACTTTCTGACCTTTCTCGAATACTGCAATAAACTCACATGATTCTTGTGCAGACAGTGGTGTGCTATTCACTCTAAGGTTCAGTTGGCCAGGCTTGTCCTAGCCTAGTTGGAGAACCTGAATGAAACCATCAGGAATCTCTCCCTGCCAGGCTGCAGCCAACAAGGGAGGAGAGAGGCCAGGAACACTTGGGGATTCCGAATATACCAAACACCAGGAAAACACAAGCCGAGCCAGGTCAAGTCCAGTCCAAAGGTTCAGGAGGCAGAGATCTGTCCAGAGGGTTTCAGGGAGCAGGAGACACAAAGGTTGTGAGGGCTTGCTAATAATTTGCTGCAAGCAAGGAGCAGCCAAGCCAACAGACTTAAATAGCTCCTGTGAGCAGGTTCTACTTGTTATTTTTTCCTCAGCCTAGTCCGTGCAGCCTCCCTCTGAGCAGCCCGTTTCAGCCTTCTGCATGATTGAGGGCTGATGGGCACAGCTGGCTGCAACTCCTCTACATCACTGCTGGTTCCCTCTCCGTCATGAGCTGGCCGGGGCAACTCTGTCCCTGTTTGACCTTCCAGTGCAGGGGCTGTTTGTAGGTTGACTTGCTTGGACCCCTGCACAATCAGTTGTTCCTCAGTCACAGCATCATTATCTATCACAGAAACCAGAAGTGTGTCTGCACTGCAAAGTGTAGCAGTATGATACTACTTTAACTGTCATGGCTCCATTCTATGGAATCCTGGGATTTGTAGTTGAGAGAGAGCTATGGTACACTCTCCTGAACTACAGTCCACAAGGTTACCTTGAGAAAATTATGAGGATTAAATCAGATTTCTTTGTGAACTGTAGTTCAAGGGAGCAGACATGAGATCTCAGGCAGAGAATTAAATGTAAATCTCAAACTACGAACCCCAGGACTCCTTGGGATGAAGCCGTAGCAGTTAATGTGATATCAGACTGATATAATTGTATACTTATATACCCTCTAGAGCTGAGATCATATGCTGGGGTTGCATATGGTAAATCTCCATACACAGAATTAAGCATTGTGGTACACCCCTTCTGTTGAGTGGCAATGATGTGCAACTGAAGCAGGACTCCAAGTGTGCAGCTGAGCAGGTCATGTGCATCCATGCTCAATGTGCATCCAATGGCAGTGCATGTGCAACCCCACTTCTTCAATCTTGAACTGCATGTGGATGTTCCACATCCACATGCAGTCCAACTTGTTGTGTCCTTCCTGCTGTAAAAAAAAGTCCAACTTGTTGTGTAGGAGTGTAGGACACCAATAGAATTCTAGTCAAGGTTGGTGGTGCATGGACCTTCCAGTGATTATAGAAAAAAGAGAGGGGTACATATATGGGGCTGTTTAGTCTCATCTATAGAACATGAGCAGAGCAGACCAAGGGCCCTGTCACACTACACAGTTATAAGCACCACAATTCCACTTTAACTGCCGTGGTTCCATATTATGGAGTCCTGGAATGTGTAGTTTGGGGGTACTTAAAGTTCTCAGCCAGGGGACTCTAGTGCCTTCCTGGTCTACAAATCCAGGATTCCATAGGAAGCAGCCATAGCAGTAGAAGTGAAATCACAGTGATACAATCGTGTAGAGAGGGGGGACTCTAAGACCAGAGGCCAAACTATAGGAGTTCTCTGTTTCCAGGTTCCCTAAGAAGGACACAGGCTGGACATAAAGGTGATCCTGCTGTCCCCCTGCTGTCCCCCAGGGATTTATTTCTTCACTCATTTCTTTGATAATGGAAACAATGAGTAAATGTAGCTGTTTCCTTCCTGCTGTAAAAATGCCTTCCCAAACTGGACAGAAAAACAGCCAAATTGGGAATAACCTTGAAAAATTGTCTGATTTCCAGACCTTTTAACATCTTGTTCACCCTTCTCTGGACACTTACTAGCTTGTCAATATCCTTCTTGAGTTGAGGTGCCCAGAACTGGACTTAAATATTTCAGGGGAAGTCTGACCAAAGCAGAACAGAGTAGCATTATTACTTCCCTTGATCTGGATTCTATGCTCTTGTTGTTGCAGCTTAGAATTGTACTGGCTTGTTTGGCTGCTACATCGTTCTGATGACCCCCAGTCTATGGTCTATTAAGAAGCCTAGATATTTTTCACGTGCATTCTTTTCAAAGCAATTGTCACCCATCCATCCTATGTTCATACATTTCATTTTTCTTGCCTAGATGCAGTTCTTGTGTGCCTTTAAGCTGTTTCCAACTTATGGAGACCCTAAGGTGAAGGTATCATGGAGTTTTGCTGGTGCTGAGAGTGTGTGACATGCCCAAAGTCACCAAGTGGGTTTCCGTGGCCAAGTAGAAATTGAATCTTGAGCCATTTCCACACGAGACTGTTATAGAGCTATGATTCCACTTTCAACATCCTATGGAGTCCTGGGGTTTGCAGTTTCGGGAGGGGTCAGAACAGCCTCGTGCGGAAATGGCCCTAGTCTCCAGGGTCCGGAGTCCAATGCTCAAACTGCTACACCATTCTGTGTTTGAAAAGTACCTTACATTTATCCCTACTATTGGAATCCCTTCTGAAGCCACAGCTCCTAGGATTTCTTAGGATGGAACCATGAAAGTTACAGTGGCATGAAAGTGTCTGAATTGTGTAGTGTGGACACAGCCACAGACTGAGCCAAAAAATGTCAAGCTACAAGGGGGGTGGTATGGCTTGGAGGGCTGCCTGCCACCCCATTGGTGTGGTTTGTGACATCAGCAGTCAACCAACAGAGTCCTCTGTCTGGGGGACCCAGACCCCTTGGGCTGGGAAGCGGCGTGAGAGAAACTCCTGCCCAATGAATGGGTCAAGAATTCACACACAAGGTTGGACACAGGGGTAACATCCAATGCTGAATTTATTCCAGGAAAGAGGTAAGTTTGATGTTCTCATTTTGGTAATATGAACAATGTACAATGAGGGGCCAGTTTGGGTATTCTTAAAAAGGGAATGCCAGAGCCTTGCAGCAGCCATCAAGAAGATCTTAGAAACATAGTGTTGGAAGAGACCCCCCCAAGGCCATCCAGCCCAAACCTATTGGGCCACTCAGGAAGACACAATATTCCCAACAGACAGCCATCCAGCCTCTGTTTAAAAACCTCCAAAGAAGGAGACTCCACCACACTCCCAGGCAGCAGCGTATTCCACTGTTGAGCTGCTTGTAAGATCAGGAAGTTCTTTCTAATGTTTAGGTGAGCTCTCTTCTCCTGTAGTTTGAATGCATTGCTTTCTGGAGCAACAGAAAACAAGCCTGCCTCATCTTCCATATGGCATCCTTTCAAATGCAGTCACGCCTCCACATTCATTGGGGTTAGGGGCACAGGAGCCCCATGAAAGTGGAAAAACCATGAATAACTCTAGGCCCTTTCAAACCATATTTGACACACACACAAAAGTATAGAATCATAGAAATGTAGAGTTGGAAGAGATCCCAGGGGCCACCCAGTCTAACCCCCTTTTGCCATGCAGGAACACCCTCAAAGCACTCCTGACAGATGGCCATCCAGCCTCTGCTTACAAACCTCCAAGGAAGGAGACTCCACCACACTCCGAGGCAGCAGATTCCGCTGCCGGACAGCCCTGACTATCAGGAAGTTCTTCCTGAGGTTCAGGTGGAATCTTTCCTGCAGCTTGAATCCATTGCTCCTTGTCCTGGTCTCTGGAGCAGCAGAAAACAAGCCCTCTCCCTCCTCTACATGGCATCCCTTCAAATATCTATCATGTCCCCTCTTAACCTTCTCTTCTGCAGACTAAACATCCCCAGCTCTCTAAGTCTATCCTCATAGGGCTTCATGGCTTCCAGGTCCCTCACCATTTTGGTCGCCCTCCTCTGGACTTGCTCCAGCTTGACCATGTATGATCACCATATTCAATCCACTGTGGATTCCTTTGAGGCATTGGGGTTCCTTCCGAAGGCAGAAGTGGGGGACTGGGGGGGGTTACTGTCCCCTCCACTGCTCCCCCACACCATTTTTAATAGGGACTCACAAGCCTCGTTTGCAGTTTCTCACTCTCACGAGGCTTGCAGTCCCTGTTAAAAATGGCACAGGGAGGCAGCAGAGGTGACAGCAAATCATCCTTGAATAATCAAACCTGCAAAAGTGAAACCCACAAATGTGGAGGGCCGACTGTAATTAAACGTGGCTATTATGTCGCTTCTTAATCTTCGCTTCTGCAGGATAAACATACCCGGCTCCCTTAGGCGATCCTCACAAGGCTTCATGGTTTCCAGGCCTTTTACCATTTTGATCACCCTCCTCTCGGCATACTAATGAACAGAGGCTCTTCCTCCAATCCCTGTGAATCAAGCTGTACATTGAAGGCACTGATAAATAGTTAGGCATCTTCCAAGAATGCACAACTGCATGTACAATGTTTGTGTATGCAGAATTCCACTTACGCAAAAGAGAACTGAATGTAGACATTACCCCATGGCCAAAAAAGTACAGCCTCATGGGAACAAAACACTAAGAGGATGCCAGCCATGGATGACCATCCAGTGGACCTGCACTTCCAGCCCTGAATGCAAGGGCAGAGTTTCTGCATTATGCTTGTCTGGCGTAAAGCCTAACTTTGACTGAATTCTCTCTCTCTCTCTCTCTCTCTCTCTCTCTCTCTCTCTCTCTCTCTCATGTGCCAGACTTTTTAAAGACCCCTTCAAACTTTTAGCCAATCATCAGTCAGATACAAAATTCCATGTTCTCATGTCCTCCCAACAGATCACCTGCCTTATAACATTTACTACACATCGCTTACACGACCATACTTTACCTAAATTTCTCTAATAAACATAACAATATTCGCCTCCCCCAGTCCATAACTACAGAGGTTCATTCTGCAAAGTGTAGTCCTAGGCCATTTCCGCACTAGCCTGCTATAGTGCCATTATTCCGCTTTCAACATCCTATGGGATCCTGGGGTTTGCAGTTTAGGGAGGGGCCTCAAACTGCAAACCCCAGGATTCCATAGGATGTTGAAAGTGGAATAATGGCACTATAACAGGCTAGTGAGGAAATGGCTCTAGATATTTGTCCTAGTCTCCTGTTCTGGTAACACTACTGGGCTCAAGTGAACAGACCGGTTCTTACCCACCTTCTTTAATGTAGCAATGAAGATACCAGAGGTGGGAAGCAGGCTGCCAACACCAAAAGGATCCTGTCCCCGGCTAGTTTGGGTGGCTGGGATGGCCAGCAGAACTTAGAGCAGCACCCAATGCTTGATACAACAGCTCCACCACATGCCAATCTATTTCTGAGCACAGTTCATGAGTTCTGGTTATAACTGATTGAGCCCCATGTGACCCAGATCCAGGCTCTCTGAAGGGCTGTATATTCCCATATCAGCCCATCCAAGCCCTAAGATCTTTGGGGGAGGCACTTTTCTCAGTCCCACCACCTTCATAGGCACATTTAGTGGGGCCATCGGGGAACGCTTTCTTGGTGGTTGCTCCCAAGTTTTGAAACTCTTTCTCTGGGAGGGCTAGGCTGGCTCTCTCCTTTCCTAAGCAGGAAAAGAACTTTCTATTGCAATAGGCTATTGGTGACTGATCATTTCATATGCAATGGACTTTCTAAAAATAGTGTGGTATGCTACCTTTATTCTATGATTCACATTCTGTTTGGTAGGCAGAGTGATATAGTAGTTTCAGCATTGGACTACAACTCTGGGGACCAAGGTTCAGATCCCTGCTCAGCCATGGAAAGCCAGAGAGTGACCTTGAGGAAGTCACACTCTGTCAGCCTCAGAATAAAGCAAAGGCAAAGCTTTTCTGGACAAATCTTGCCAAGAAAACCCTGTGATAGATTTGCATTAGTCACTACAAGTTGGAAATGGCTTGAAGGCACATAACAACAAGACAATCGTAGAAAGCCCAGGGTGGTCTAGTGGTTTGAGCACTGGGCTAGAACTCTGTGAGACTCTCTCAGCCTCAGAGGAAGGCAAAGGCAAACCCCCTCTGAACAAAGCCTGCCAAGAAAACCGTGTGATGGCGTTGCCATAAATCCAAGTCAATTTGAAGGCATGGAACAGGGAGCCAGCATAGCTGTAGTGGTTTGAATGTCAAACTACGACTCTGAGGGAGAATGGTTTGAATCCTTGTTCAACTTTGGAGAGCCACTGAGTGACCTTGGGCAAGTCACACTGTCTCAGCCTTAGAGAAAGGCAATGGCCAATCTTTAGTGAATAAATCTTGCCAATAAAATCTGATGATAGGGTCACTGTAATCTGGAGTCAACCTGAAGGCACATTACAGTGGTAGCAAATGAATCAGACCCCAAAAAGCCCCAGTCATCAATAGCTCTGCTGAGGTCTTGTGAAATTAGATTTATCATGGCTTCCTTGTTGCAGTAGGTCCACCTGTAATGTAATTTTCCTCTTTTTTTATCACCTTCCATTTTTCCCTACATGAGTCACGCTGTCTCATGGTGTGTCCAAAGTTTAAAAGCCTCAGTTAAGCAATTTTGACATCTAGGGAGACTTCAGATTTGCTTTGCTTTCAGACCTATTTATTCATCTTTTGGGTGGCAACTCACGGTTAGTGTCATTGCTATTATTTACCGTCATTCTGCCTTTGCTGTATGGCAACCCTATGAATGAGAGATCCCCAAGAACTATCAACTGTCCTGTTCAGGTCTTGCAAAGTCCAGGCTAGCCAGGGCTTCCTTGATGGAGGCAGCCTTCTATAGTGTGGTCTTCCTCTTTTTCCGTTGCCTTCTATTTTCCCCCAGAGTCATTGCCTTTTCCAGTGAATCTTGTAGTTCCAGGATATGCCCCAAATAAGATAGCCTCAGTTGAATCATCTAGGCTCACCCATATCATCTGCTTTTCAATGTCCCCATCCACATGATGGAAAGGGTGATGAGATTTCTGTGGCTCCTTCCCAGGGGCATCTCCATGGCTTGGCAGAGGCCACTCCTGACAGCATCCACGGAGGATGGAGGGCTTCAGGGCAACTTCTTCAGCGGTGTCAAGATGATCCTGAGCTTCCTTCTGTTCCTGGGGGTCTGCGCTTTCACAGCCTACGTTGGCCTGCTCACTGTGGCTCTCTTGTTTGCTGCTCTCCAGGTTCTGTTCAACACCCTCATCCCTTCTGCCCTCCTCATCCTCCAGTTCCTGCTCTCTGCTCTGCTTCTCCTCTTCTGTCTGCAGTGGATGAGTGAGATCCTGGCACTGCAATTCTGTTTCCACGACCCAGTTTTTTGAGCTCTCACTCAATGCAGTGCCAACGAGGACAACAGATGGACCTGGCTGTGTTTCTTCTCTCTGGGGCTGATTGGGTGGGTGGTGTAAAAGGTTTTTTGGTTCCTCAGATATCATTAGACCTCAAGCCCCAGTCAGCATGGCCAGCTCATGGTGGCTTGTAGTTTCAGAAGGATGCTGAATTTATTCTGAATTTTAGTTAGATTTCAGGTTGCTCTCCAGGGTGCTGAACTCATTTTGGGGGCATAATTGAGCACCTTGGACAGCTCCTTTCATATTAAAGTCACAGTGGATATTCTGCCCTTCACTGACATGGAAGGTGTCAGTCATCACTGTGACCAAGGCCATTTCCTCCCTCCACTGTTACGAGTGCTATTATTCTACTTTCAACATCCTATGGAATCCTGGGCTTTGCAGTTTAGGGAGGGACCTTTAGAATTCTCAGCCAGAGAGCACTTTGGCCTCAGGAAACTACAAACCCCAGAATTCCACAGGATGTTGGAAGGGGAATAATAGCACTGTAACAGTGTAGTGTGGAAACAGTCCAACTCTCAACGTTTCTGGGATTTGTTGCTGAGCAATATCTGTGGACCATAGAATGAGAATTAATATTCTAAATTACTTTCTGTCTGCCTGTCCCTGTCTGTGGGGTAGAAGGAAGGAATATTTTTTCCTACCCTCTACGCCAGCCAGACCTAACCTTCTTCCCACTAGGTCTTTTGGGACTTAGAATCATAGAATCACAGAGCTGGAAGAGACCCCAAGGGCCATTTAGTCCAACCCTCTGTTGTGCAGAAATACTCAATCAAAGCACTCCTGACAGATGGCCATCCAGCCTCCAGTTAAAAACCTCCAAATAAGGAGACTCCACCACACTCCAAGACAGCAGCATATTCCACTGTCAAACAGCTCTTACTGTCAGGAAGTTCTTCCTAATGCTTAAGTGGAATCTCTTTTCTTGAAATTTGAAGCCTTTGGTCCATGTCCTAGTCACTCTATTCTGAAATTTTGGTTGGGGTATAAAGTTGACTCACAGACTTGATACTTGACATGAGACTTGACTTGAAAGTATCTCCAAGGACTTGAGACTTGAAGGTAGAGACTTGAGACTTGACTTGAGACTTGGAGTAAAAGGCTTAAATACACCACTGGCTATAGGATACTTTATTGGTGCTAAATAGATGCAGCAGATGGTTAATAGCAGAGGAAAGCATAGCATAACTTTAGCTCAAGGATGAGCAACTGTGGAAGACTAGGTGGTCATATTAAATACCCCCCCCAAGACTTTGGAGGGTCATCCTCCACTGGAACCCCACTTTTTTCCTCCCCCTATGAAACAAAAATATTTTTGCACCTAAATGTCCCCAAACACCTTCTAGAGGAAATGGGACAGCATTCTCACCACGTTATTGGGCCTTCCTGGGCCATTTTAGGCCCTGGGGATGCCTTTTCGGAACAACAGGAAGTGAGCAGAAGTCACTTCTTGTTTCAAAAAAACTTCTACTGGTCCAAAATTGGTGCAGGGAGGAGGGAAACATGGTGGGAATGATCCCAACAAGCCCCCTAAGGGGCATTTGGGGGAACGGTTTAGCTGATGTGGTCCAATGTTTCTTCCCAGAAAGTAGTAGTGTCACCACAACTCTCCCCAAAGGTGGCAGCTTCAGGGACTGAAAGAACAAGCAAGGAGCCGTAACATTTCTTGATCAGGATCCGTTTAGTATAGATAGCTTAGATACAGCATATGTGTGCACACGAGAGCCCTCGAGAGGGACAAATGCTCGTGTTCTAAGCATAGTTAATATACCAAAGCTTTGTTCCCTAGGGGACCAATGAGGACAGCACATTTTGAGTATTACCTTATAAACACGAGAGTTAAGAATTCCTGAGTCTGTAGAAGATAAAGAAGAGGGAGGAGGGGTCCTCAGCGGGTCATCCACTGTGTATGTGATCTGCCCGCTTCGACAAAATGGCTATAAAACTCCATTTTGCGTACCCTTGCTTTCAGTAATAATAATAATAATAATAATAATAATAATAATAATAATAATAATAATAATAATTATTTATATCCCGCCTCTCCCAACGGATCGAGGCGGTACTACAACAATACGTCAATACATTAAAAACAATTAAAACATAACCCATCCTCCCCACCCACCAACCCATCTAAAAACCCCTAAAACACATTAACTACATTAAAAAACAGGAGGACAGTTGGTGGGAGGCGGTGGAGTGCTAGTCTGGGAAGGCCTGTCGGAAGAGGACAGTCTTGACTGCCTTTTTAAAGCAGTCAAGACTGGCAATATGCTGGGTCTCCTCTGGCAGGCCATTCCATAACTTGGGAGCAATGGAAGAGAAGGTCCTCTGGGTAACTGCAGCCAACCTAGTTCTGACTGGCTGCAGTAAGTTCCTCCCAGAGGACCTTAGTGTGCGGGGCGGATTATATGGGAGAAGGCGATCCCGCAGGTAGGCTGGCCCCAAGCCACGGAGGGCTTAAAGGTAAGAACCAACACCTTATACTGTGCCCGGAAACTGACAGGCAGCCAGTGTAAAGACTTCAGAATTGATGTTATGTGGTCAGTTTTAGGTCTACCGGTGACCAACCTGGCTGCCATATTCTGAACTAATTGAAGTTTCCGGACTAAGCACATGGGTAGCCCTATGTAGAGTGCATTGCAGAAGTCGAGCCGTGAAGTTACCAGCGCATGCACCACTGTTTTTAGGTGTTCCAGCTCCAGGAAGGGGCACAGATGGCCTATCAGCCGAAGCTGATAGCAGGCACTCCTGGCCGCCGCATCTATTCGAGCTGTCATCTGAAGTGGCGAGTCCAGAAGCACCCCCAAGTAGAACTGGGTCTCTAAGAACTGGGTCTCTAAATTCTACCTAGACTATCCCAGGGCTGATACGCCAGTTCCTTGTGGCTGGCTGAATGGGGTCTCTGAGTCAGGGTGAGCCCCTCTAGGTGAGGTCCATGGAAGATCAACACCCAAGAATTGTGCAAAGGACAAAGGAACAAAGGAAATTGAAGTGTCCTGGTGTGACCCATCTTCTCGCTCAATAGATATGAGAGGTGCACAAGCAGGTTGCAAAAAGGGAAATCCATTCCTTCATTTAGGCCCTTTCTGCACAAGGCTGTTACATCTCAGTAGCATCGTATTGCCACTTTTACATCTGCACATTAAACTGGTTTGACATCGTTCTGTCCTCTGTGGTTCCGCACAAGATGAGGTTAGTGCGGTCAACATCGACGTTAAACTGACGTATTGTAAAAATGGAAAAACTCTGATGTAAACCACCCAAACCATTTCTGCCGCATTTTTTTCCTACATGCAGAAGCGTTACATCGATTCATACCAATTGTGCTAAAACGTAGCAATGGTTTCTATGACTTTTTTTTTTAAATTGACCAGTCAGTGGTGGTGGGGTGGAGTGAGGGAGGGGAATTGGACTTCCACAAGAATTGATGATGTGGAAGCTACAATTTTCTCTGCTTTACTTCAATAGAAACCGGAGGGCATGCAGATAGGAATCGAGATAAGTCAGAGTAAAAAACACTGCTCATGACACGCAGCAAAACGCTCCTCCACTCTAGTGTGGAAATGGCCTTGGTTCCTAACTGCTGATCTCTTTCCATGTCCTGCTTCCAGCTTCAAGCAAGGTTCAAGGTTCTCAAGTCAAGAGCTATGGAAGCAAGAAGTATCCAATGTCAAGAAGTCCAGGGTTGAGAAAGCTGTAGATCACAGATAGGTTTCCAGAGACCTGTCAGACAATCCAAGAGCTGTAAATCTATTAGACACACTTGAAAGGAGACTGATTCATGTAATCTCTTTATATAGGCAGCAGGTTCACCCCAGTAGTATTTAAGGAGAGCATTCCATAGCTGTGCTCCTCATGGTGTCTTGACTGCAGCCTTTCATGCCATCTGCAGGGGCTGGTGTAAGCCAGACACCTGAGCCTTGCCTTTCTCTGAGACCTGGGGGGATTCTCCTCCAGCTCCTCTTCCTGCTCTGAACCTGATCCAGCCTGCTGAACCAAAGGAGGACTTACTTGGCTGGCTTTCAGGAGTCTGCTGTGGTTCCCCATCTGCTTCATCTTTTGAAGAAGATGACTTCTCAAGGGAGAGGGGCATGACATTCCAGCCTTGAAATCAGGCCAGAGAAAAATGATCTCTCTGAGCATACCAAATACAAACAAACCCTTTCTAGGCCACTGGATCCTGATGCTATCAAGCATTCTAGAACTCTTTCATCTACTGGCAGAGGCCATGCTTATTAACCATTGCTCCCATCCTGTCCATCAGGGCAGGGACTCAGGAGTGGGGAGGATGGTAGCAAGAAGGTGCCATTGGATGGAGGGCCACGGACAATGCCACTCCTGGTCCAGTGATAGTTTGAGCTAGGCCCAGTGGCAGCTGGTGACTCCCATGTCAGCGGGGCAACGAATACACTCCAAGATTGCCAACCAGCCTTTCAAAGGGTTCTCCAAAGCGCTGAAATCTGTTTCTAAGCAGGTCCAACATTTTGGAGAGCTCCTTAAAAGCCAGGCAAAACCTGGGATAGATTTCTTGCCCCACTGATATGGGAAGCACCAGCTGGCCCCTGGTTCTGCTCTTCTGGTCTGAGATCCTCCTACCCTATCCAGTCACTTTATCTAGCCTCTTGGCTGCTCAGCCTAATTTGTGACATCAGCACTAGGTGATGTGGTCACCATCTTGCTGTCCTCACAAGATAATGGCCCTGGAAGAGGGCATCACACAGCTTGCTTGTCTGGCAGGAGGTGGGGCAGACCCAAGTGGGAACTGATCCAGGGTGAGGGAATGAAGACAGAACCAATGCCAGAAGAGGACACCTGCAGGTAGAAATGGCACCTTCAGAAAGCAGCTGGTGAGTTTAAGGCTTCACTGAGTCAACAAAGCATTGTGAGCTTGAGTTGTGGCCACATCTGGTTTTTGCCTGAACTTTTAATGGTGCCAAACTCAAACACCAAAACTGAAACCAGTGGCACCTGGTGGTCTCCAGGTTAGTAAGATGGGAGAAGCCACTCTGCTATATGCAGTCCTCCCTCCACATTTGCAAGTTTGACCTTTGTGAATTTGATTATTCACAAGGGATGTGTGTGCCTTCCCCCTGCCATTCTCTTCCTCCTCTTGCAGTTTGCCAGCTACAGAGAAGGAAGGCAAGTGCATGGACAAAAGGCAAGGAAATGGGAGTGGGGAGGTATAAGTGTGCCTTCTGTCTGCTCTCATTTCCTTGCCTCTGGTCCTGGCATGCAAAAGGAAAATGAATGGAAGGGGGGAACCCCAGAAGGGAACGGGAGGGAGTTTGCACTGCAGGTGCTATTCATGGTTCTGTACCCTGAACCCTCACAAAAGTGGAGGGGCTACTGTAGTTTGGATTCTAAAGGTATTGTCCAAGGTGCTGAACTCTATTCTTAAAATAGTTTCAGTGCTTTGCATAGGTTGAGGACTTACTGCCAGTTCCTGAAACCCAGGGACCATTCACACTGCACAAATGGAATAATAGCACTGTAACAGCATAGTGCAGAAATGGCCTAAGTAACCTCTCCTGGCCTCACCTCTTCCCCTCTTTTCCTTCCAAACTGATGCCATAATTCATCTGTGCATCTCTTGCTGGTGGAATGGTCCTCCTTTTCCTTGTGCAGCTTATGCTCAATAAATCAGTTTGGGGAGGGAGTTATAATCATGGCAATGCAATTGTGATTAAGTAGCTATGGTGAATAGAGAATAGTTACTTGCATTTTTTTCATCTGCAACTGTTTTCACAATCTGTATTCATGATTTCTACTTTCGTGATCACCTTGATCATATCTCCCTCCGCCAACCTACATTACTGGGCATCAACTGCATGGGGAGAAGGACGGCCATTCTGCTGGTGATCGGAGCACAAGTGAATGATGTTTCTACCAGGTCTGGGGTGAGGTCAGGCTAGGAGAGGTTGCTTAGTCACACACCTAACTAAGTAGCTGATATAGGATACTGACCACTAACCTGAACAATCAGACAAAGCTAATACAAATGTGTGTTGCATGCCTTCAAGACATCTCCAACGTAGGGTGACCCTAGGACAAAGCTATCATGGGGTTTTCTTGGCAAGATTTGTTCAGAGGGTGTTTGTCTTTGAGGCTGAGAGAGTGTGACTTACCCAAGATCAGCCAGTGGGTTTCCATGGCTTAGCAGGGATTCAAAGTAGAATCAAAACTCCTCTTTAATTGAAACCACTAAGGAAATTGGTAGACCCTAAATTTAGTGGCTGATAGTGGATCCGTTGAATCAATTGGATTTACATATAGGTTGACTAGCCATTCAGCAGTTGGTTCAATGGGTATCCTTTAGTTGGAACAAGCAACTGGATTGAGACCTAACATTGAGATTGCTTGAAAAGCTGATTCTTTGCTTTTCTGGCTTTCACAAGATCTAATGCTGAATTTTTTGTTCAAAACCCCCATGTTCTAAAACTCTGCTGCAGAGACAGAACATTTTCTGGGTTTCAAATGGGAAGTGGTTTTCTGGTGTGAAGCCAGCCCTCTCTGTTACCTTGCATGTTGCTACAGCCAGCGGCTAAAACCATAAAACAAGTTGCTTTATTTCCAGACCACCCAGGGAGCTGAAATTCTGAGTCTAAGAAAGCACACGGAGAGCAATTCTGTTCTGACAGTGCAAATGTATTTGCACTTAATGGTCAAAATGTGGGTTATGATGCAGAGGACAGGATTCTAGTACAGAGCAAGGCAGGGTGTGTACAGGACAGAATATGGCTGGGGGAGTTAGCTTGCTTTTTTCCTGGAAATTCATTTGGGGAGGGGCCAGTTCCAAACCACAGCCCAGAACCTGCCTCAGTGATGTGTAGCATGATGTTACACTCAGAAGTATGCCTCATTTCTGCTAAGGCGCCTCGTTACAGGGTTGTGACGTTGCACATTGTGCACTGATGCTCAACACACAGTAGTGTATAACCTTGCAATCAATACGCAAGGTGCAACACACAATGCAACCACACTCAACACACAATGGTGTGCAATGGCACCACATATGTCACTCTGCTGTCATAAACTTTAACTCAATGCAGACATTACATGTCCACCCCAAAAATACAACTGTAAGTGTGAGGGAACTTACATGTGTGTAAGACACCAACCAGATGCCAGCCAGTAAATGGACTGCGTGGTTCATTGATTGATACAGTGAATCTTCTGGTCTTTCCCGAAGATAAACATGGAAATGCTTGTAAAACCCATTGCTCACACCACAGACTTCCTCCAGTGTCCTCACCCCTGTGTCATGTTTTGGTGAACAATCTTAATTTTCTGCCAACTCGGACTGTATCTACACTATTCAATTAACAACAGTCCAACACCATTTTAGATGCCATGACTCCCTCCTAGAGGATCTTGGGATCTGTAGTTTGAGCAGTGTCTGATAAAACTATCTAGTGGTAGGGTATATGGGAGGATTCCATAGGAGGTTGAAAGTGGAATAATAGCGCTATAACAGTCTAGTGCGGGGAATGTCTTCAGACCTGAACCCTTTTGTTAGTCTCCACTAAAGTATATCAGTCAAATCAATGGGAATCACCTGTATATTCAAAGAATCCTAGAGTTGGAAGACACCCCAAGGGCCATCCTCTCCAACCCCCTTCTGCCATGCAGGAAGACACCGTCAAAGCACTCCCTTTGACAAATGGCCATCCAATCTCTCTTTACAAAAACCTCCAAAGAAGGAGACTCCACCACACTCTACCCACTTTTCTGCACTACAGTCGGCCGGCCCCTCCCAAAACTGCAAACCCCATGGATTCCATAGGATGTCGAAAGTGGAATCATCGTGCTATAAGAGTGTAGTGCGGAAAAGGTCTAAGGCAGGAGCATATTCCTCTATCCAGCTGCTCTTACCATCAGGAACTACTGATCCAGCCATAAACAGAGGCTGGATGGCCATCTGTTGGGAGTGCTTTGATGTGTGCTCCTGCATGGTAGGGAGTTGGCCTGCTTGGTCCCTGGGGTCTCTTCCAACTCAATGATTCTATGATTCTAAATTCTTCATAATATTTAGGTGGAATCTCTTTCCCTGTAGTTTGACTCCATCGTTCTGTGTCCTAGTCTCTGTAGCAACAGAAAACTAGTTTGTCCCATCTTCTATTCAACATTCCTTCAAATAATTTAGAAATGTCTATCATGTCCCCTCTTAGCCTTCTCTTCTCCAGGCTAGACCTATACAGCCCCTTAAGCTGCTCCTCACAGGGCTTCTTGGTTTCCAGGCCTTGTACCATTTTGGCTGCTCTCCTCTGGACACATTCCAGCATGCCAATATCCTTCTTGATATTTGATTCATTGGGTCTACTCTAGGTGAGACTAACTTGCAGGATTCAGACTTTGCAGTGCCTCTGGAGCTTCTCTTCTGGATCTTCTCCATCACCCTTACCCTCACCATGCTGGCTGGGGAATTCTGGGAACTGTAGTCCAAAATCTAACTTTTCCCAATGTTAGTCAGTAGAGAAGACAATATTGAGTTAGATCAGGTGTGGGAGCAGCATGTGGGCCACATGTGGGCCACATGTGGGTCTCAAGAAGTACAATAGGGGGCATTTTCCCAGGCCAACTGAAGCTTAGAAGAGGCCTTTTCTGAAACAGAAAGTGAACAGGGAATGACTTCTGCACACTTCCTGTTGTTAAAAATGCCCTCTCCTGGCCTAAAAGGGTGATAGAGGCCCTAAAACCATGGCAAACTTCCCTCCAACACCGTGTACATCATTGGAGGGACTTTTTTGTGGTAGGGGATGTAGCTCTCCAAACTCTTCCAGGGTGGCTAATGTGGCTCCCTAGCCTTGCACAGTCGCCCATCCCTGAATCAGATGGACCAAGACTGTGACGCGCTTTAAGCCAGCTTCCCATGTTCCTGTTTGGTTTTCTTCCCCACAGGCAGAGTATGGACCACGAAGAGAAGGACGGCTCGAAATCTCCCCTCACTCGAAGTCCCAAGAGTGTTGCCAGCCTGCGTTCAGTTGCAAGCAAACTCCTGAGGGCGGTGGAGCAGGTGATGTTGCTCCTAGCAGTCCTCATCTACAGCATCTTCTTGGCCGAGATTGTCTTCCACGTCATCGTCTCCTTCTCCATCCCATTCTCCATCCTGCGTGACCACATGATCCCTGCCACCCTGATCTTCTTCGATTCCCTGGGCCCAGCTGCTGAAGTGTTCTACCAAGACGTCATCGGGGCCCTCTTGCTTCTCTTGAGTGCCCTCCTTCTGCCCCTGACAGCTGGCTTCTGTTTGCATCTCTTCCTCTTCCCAAGTTACTTCAAGCTCATGAAGCTTGTGTGGTGAAAGGAGGGGGCCCGCAGGCTCCCTCTCAACTCTTAGAGGGGACACCATCCTAGTGCTGGAGTTTCTGCTTTTGCCCTTCTGATCTCCTTATCCCTCTTGGCAGTCTTTAATACTTGAAAGGAGAGATGCCTGTCTGCTCTATAATTCTCCATGCAATTTCTTCTGCCCTGTACGGGGTGGCCAATTTACACACGGCGTTAACATAAGAGGAAATGGAGCACAAAAAAAATGGGAGAAAGGTGGGCATGTTTGCATACAGTTTTGTAGAATCATGGGATCATATTGCTGGACGGGGCTGAAAGAGCCATCTTGTCCAGCCCTCTGGCATGCATGCAGGGACACAACCAAAGTGCTCCAGAAAGATGACCACCCAACCCCTGTTTTAATGATTTCCATAGAAGGATTGTCCACCACACCCTGAGGCAGCCTATTCCATTTTTGAACATTTCATTCAAGAAATCCTCCCTAATGTTTAGGTGGAACCTCTTTTCTTGTAATTTGAACCCTGGAATGCTTTGAAAGTATGTTCCTGCATGGCAGAATGTGGTTAGACTCAATGGCCCTTGTGGCCTCTTCCAACTCTATGATTCTATGAATCCATTGATTCATGTTCTAGCCTCTGGAACAACAGAAAACAAGGCCATTTCTGCACTAGCCTGTTATAGCGCTATGATTTCACTTTCAACACCCTACGGAATCCTGGGAGGCCCCTCCCGAAACTGCAAACTCCAGGATTCCATAGGATGTTGAAAGTGGAATAATCGCACTATAAGAGTGTAGTGCGGAAATGGCCAAGCTGATTCCATCTTCTGTATGACACCCCTTTCAGATATTTAAAGATGGCTACTATTTCAGCTCTCCGCCTTCTGTTTTCCAAGCTACACAGACCCAGCTTCTGAGACTATTCCTCATAGTGCTTGGTTTTCAGACCTTTTAGCTTTGCATATGCTATTTTATACTAAGAAGTGCCATATTAGAAGTTTACATAGGCCATTTCTACACCAGCCTGTTAAAGTGCTGTTACTCCACTTTTAACATTCTATGGAGTCCTGGAATTGGCATGCAAACCCAGGATTCCATAGGATGTTGAAAGTTGAATAATAGCACTATTACAGGCTGATGCGGAAATGACCATAGAAATACAGTATATCTCGTCAAAACGAGAATGACCAGAGCCTGGAAGTAATTTGTTATGGCAATGATTGCTACTTAAAACGTATTACTTTTTGCAGGGGAATGGGTGGTGAGAACACTGTTGGTTGAGTAGAAAATGTCATTGCATTGTTTATTAGCTGCCTATAACACTATGGCCAAGATCCCAAATTGGGGTTGTGTAGCGTAAAGCTCTGTTTCTTATTTACCAAGCCACAAGAGGCAATGTTGTACAATGGAAATCATAACCCCATGTTCACTCACAGACACAATGACGCTCCTGTGCAACTTCACGTCTGCAATCTTGAACTGTGTTGGGAGGTTCTGCATTGATAAAAATGTTCAGTTGTTTCCATAGGGGATTTTATGTGAGTTGTGGCCATTTTTCTACATTACTTAGGCCTTTTCTGCACTACACTCTTATAGTGTGATGATTCCACTTTCAACATCCTATGGAATCCTGGGGTTTGCAGTTTGGGTAGGGGCCTTTAGAATTTAGACAGTTCTTTGGCCTCAGCAAACTACAAATCCCAGAATTCCACAGGATGTTGAAAGTGGAATAATAGCACTATAACAGTGTAATGCAGAAAGGCCCTCAGTCTGGAGAGGGGAGGTCAGTACGGTTGTCCTGCTGTTACCCTGTATTCTGGGGGTCCCTGGAGGGGTGCCCAAATAACCAAGCAAAAATACAAGATGGGGAAATTAACTCAAGCACTCTCTTTAGCTAACGAGAGGCAGGGTAACTTAGCAGGGATCTTGCAACCTTAGGTATACAGCGTCAGGTCAGAAGAGTAGTCAGACAGTTTTAAACTAGTAAAAATGATAGCCTTATTAAAGGACAAATGACAGAAAAGACACCACAAGCACACAGCTAACTAAGAAATTAGAAATAAGAGTTTTTGGGGGAAATTGGTGATACGACACCTTATCTTGTAGTCCTGGAAAAAAGTGGAGGATTGCAGGGAAGAAAGCTCAGCGCAGTTCGCTGAGGGGAGCTCGTCGAACCGAATGACAGCAAGGTGGCATGGAAGTCCAGAGCGATCCGAGGCAGTCCAATGGGCGAGCGTTCTGAGGTGTGCTTGGAATTGGGGGCTTTTTATAGGGTGGATTGTGCCTACAGGCCAATACTCGGTGAGAACAATGCGAGTTTGGAACGGGACAAAAGCTTTGGCAAAGGTCAAGTTTTACATGATGGGCTTAGTGTAGATTTAACAATAGTGTAGCCAGTATGCAAATGGATTAGCGTTGAGAGAGTGTCAGCCCACAGTCGAGCATCTTTGTGTAAAGTCGCGCTTAAGCAAGGTGTGTCTGCAAAGAGGTCCCTCAAGCAACGGAGTGGCGTTAATCTGCCTGCCTAAGTGGGGATTGGAATGTCCAACCATTACCGGCCACGCCTGTTTATGTACTTGTCCGGAGGCCTCGCAAACACGTGGAGCAGGGTGGCAGAGAAAGGTCAAGTGAAGGCCAAATAAGTTTGATATCAAGAGATATCTAGTGCTATTACCGGGTATGTCTGAACCATAGTAACACTGTCATATTTGCAAGTTTGCAAATTTGATTATTCACAGCTTGTTTGCTGCCACCACTGCTTCCCTTCTGTATTCACCCACATGCATTGGTGGGTGGGAGAGCAAGAGAAGGGAAGGCATGCATGTGTGTTCACTTCCTACCTTCCTTTGCTTGCTTGCTTGCTTGCTTGGGCAAGTGGGACAAACGAATTGGACAGGATGAGTGGGAGGGAGGAAGATGCACATTTGTGTTCCCTCACTACTCAGGCAGGCAGGGGGAAAATATTAGCATTTTTTCCACTTTCATGAATGTCTTGCACCCCTAACCCTCACAGAATTGGGGGCCCAACTGTACACTTACATTATGGGCTGTGTGGGTTTCTTTCTCTTGCTAAACAGGTTGATCATTGTCCTGCCTCACAGAGCACTGTTACTTCTATTCACCATGGAATGCACCTATGCTTTGGGGGCTGATGGCTTCCAAGCCAGTGGGACAGAAAATCTACTTGAGGCTTTGCTAGCTTTGCTAGCTTTAAGTGCTGAATCCATTTAGGAATAACTCTCACTTTGGAGAACTCTTGGAAAAGACCTGATGAAAATGAGCTGTGGATTTGCCACTCCAATGACACGAGAGCCACAATTCACACTTGTGCTTGTGTCCTCTTCCAACATGAGACGATAGGAGATGATCAACCCAGAAGCTCTTCTGCTTGGTCATGTTAATTCATGTACTTCACTGTTTCATAAAATTCATAAACTGATTTGTAATCAATCATAAGCCTTACCCGGAGTTATCAAAAGAGCACATTATGACCTGAGTCCTAAGCCATTTCTGCACTAGATTGTTATAGCGCTATGATTCCACTTTCAATGTCCTATGGAATCCTGGGGTTTGCAGTTTTGGGAAGGGCCGGCCGGCCCCTCCCAAAACTGCAAACCCCAGGATTCCACACGATGTTGAAAGTGGAATCATAGTGCTATAACAGTCTAGTATGGAAATGGCCCTATTGCTAACCCAAGCTACAGTAGACCCATTGAATCAATTAGATTTATTTATGTGTTGACTGGCTATTCCATGTTTAATTTAGTAGGTTGTTTCTGGTTGGGACTAACCAAAAAGACTGAAGATTTATCCTTTGTGCATCAATTTGGGGGCCCTGGTAGACCAAGTGGCACTAAACAAATGCCTTCCACTAACTTTACCGAAGACTTAGAGGAGACAGTTCACTTTCTAGAACTGGGAAAAAAATCCCATTGTAGAAGGTATGAAAAAGAAATCTACAGATGAAGTCCGAGTTTTTCTTTTGGTACTTGTGGATATAAAGTTAGAAAAATATCATGGACGACAACTGCAACATATGATCACCTCAGCAAGATTGGCGTACGTGCAGAAATGGAAAGATTCGGCAGTAACAACCACACATGAGTGGATGGCCAAAGTGATGGACTTGGCTGAGTTGGGCCATTTCCGCACTAGACTGTTATAGTGCTGTTGTTCCATGTTCAACATCCTATGGAATCCTGGGCTTTGCAGTTTAGGGAGGGGTCTCAAAGGCCATCCTCAAAGGCCCCCCCTTAAAATGCAAACCCCAGGATTCCATAGGCCGTTGAACGAGGAATAATAGCACTATAACAGTCTAGTGTGGAAATGGCATTGGATAAACTGATCATTTTAATTCAAGATGGCTCTTTAGGAAGACTCTTTGAAGATTGCGGAAAGATAAAGACGATATGATTGTTGCTAGATCTGACTATTAGTAATTTTGTTTGATTCTTTGCTCTGCTACGGAAACCCACCATAGCTGTGACACGCACTCTCAGCCTGAGAAAACCCTGGCTTTGGGGTCGCCATAAGTTGGAAATGACTTGAAGGCACACCACAACAGCAAATTTAATGATAAAAATAAAGAAATGTAGTGTAGTAGGGAAACTAGAGAGGTTGTCATTCATTACATATAACTGTTGATATGCAGATCAGAAATATTTTTTTTCTCTTTCTTTGCTTACTGGAAAATACTTTGCAATTTTAGTTACAGACAATGTTGTTTATTCTTTTTTTGTTTCACTGTTCTGTTATATTTTTATCTTCTTAAATTATATATACATATATGTACATGGAAAACATTTACAATCATGGAGGAGTGGGTATATCTCTCCGGAGAACCCGTGTCTCAATGCCTTTTAAAACTAAAAGTAAACATCAAACAAATAAATAAATATAATAAAAGTAAATATTTCTAATGTAAATTAAAACTAGAGTTAGATTAATTTAGGAGCATAATGATAAGATGCAAGAATACAGTTAATTGACAAGATAAATGGAATGCTGGCTCAAGAGGTAATTGATGACAAATAGAGGGTTAGTGTTATACGACGGATAATAATATTTATTAGCTCTTATAAAAAAAAGCTAGGAAGAAATATTGTAAATATGTGAAATTGTTCTAAGAAGATATTACCACTATATGTTGTTATTACTAAAAGATGCATATATTTGTTTTTATTTATTATTTCTTTTTTTTGGAAAATTAATAAAATTATTAAAAAAAAAAACTAGCACCCCCAAAGGTGGGACAGTGTTAGCACTGCATAACTGACCTACTGTTAGGATGGATAAACAAGCCACACCTTCACCGTATCCCCAGGTGCAACACGGTGCTGACTTGAACCCCAAAACACAAGGAAAGAAGATAGAAAAGAGAAGGAAAGAGAAAGACACACACACACACACACACAACTTTGGCCAAAGGATCCCAGGAAGGATGATTTATTCTTTCAAGCTTCCCTTCTTATACCATCTTATACCGTGCTTGATGAGCCCTGGGTGTCTCAAATGCCAATTGATATCACAGTTAATGATGATCAAGTATTGATTCTATTGCAAGTTACTAAAACCAAATTTCAAGCCTAACACTACCTTTGATTCCTCTCGTGGCTGCCGGCAACCTGGATTCAGCCTGGTCCAGACCTTCTGAATGGAAGGAGGAGAGGCCTGTTCTTGTTTGTGACATCACTGGAAGAAGCGTGACTGGCTGACCTTCCTACGTCATCAGGAGGCTGTGTGCCCACCTGGCCTGGGTTGGCCCGAGACTGCTGGGGAAACCATGGCAGAAGAGAAGGTTCCACTCATCTGGAGGAAGGACAGAGCGCAGGAGTAATGCAGGGCGGTGGTAGCCCAATGGACCTGCGAATGAGGGGTAGATCTGCAAAGGGCCGGTGAGTGCTTGCCAGTCCATGGGGCAGGGTCAGCTTTTCTGTCCCAAGCAGAGTAGTAGCAATAGAGGATCTTCCAATTCCCTAAATTAAACCTTGGGCCGTTTCTGCACGAGAAGGGAGGAGCAGTTCACCGTGTGTCAAGAGCGGTGTTTTTAGATTCCAATTCAGAAACCGTGGACATTTCTGCACTGGACTGTTATAGTGCGATGATTCCACTTGCAACATCCTATGGAATCCTGGGGTTTGCAGTTTTGGGAGGGACCAACTGGCCCCTCCCTAAATTGCAGACCCCAGGATTCCATAGGATGTTGAAAGTAGAATCATCATGCTATAAGAGTTTAGTGCAGAAATGGCCTGTGTCATCTGCACCCCCCCCCATTTACATTGTACTATTACAGAGAACAGTGGTTGCTGCATCCAGAGCAGCAAGTCCCTGGCTACTCTCATTCCTCTCCCTCACCCTGCCACGCCATCGCTGATTGGTCTGTTTTCTTAAACACACACACACACACACACACACACACACACACACACTTTAAACACATTTCTGCATTGCTACATTTGTGCGTAGGTATATATGTTCATTGATACGTGGAAGAAAACAGTCTTAACAGTCCATTAGCAGATCCACTCTCTTCCTGCTGTTTGTTTAATGCATGAAGACAATGATGGCAGCCTGCACTTTGAAGGGTGGATTGAGATAGGAACGGAAATGATGGTAGGGACAGCCTGGGAATGCGCATAGCCGGCCACTTCTCTGATGTGAATCAATGCTGCACTTCTGCATGTAAGTGAAAACCGAAGCAGAACTGGTTTGGGAGATTTACATTGGAGTTTTTCCAGTTTTCACATGCAGTGGTTTTGCATCGCAGTGAACCATTCTAGGAGCTGAAAATGTGCAGAACCACAAGGAAAACTAAGATGCTAAAATAGTTCAGCGTGCAGATGTGAGGGTGAAGATTTGATGCTACTATGATGTATCAACCTCATGCAGAAATGGCCTTGGGAATGTTTCCTTCTTGGGATGGCAACACCCAGAATTCCCCAGCCACGCAGGCTCAAGGATTCTGGGTGTTCCCATCTAACAAATGTAATATTTCCAATCTTTGGTCTTTGCTGCAACATTTACTAGGGTGTTTGGAAGTGGTTAAGGACGACTGAATGGTTTCTAGAGCAAATCTAGCCTCAATTCTCTTTGAAATGAGGTGCTGGAGAAGAGTTCTACATGGACTCCTAAAAAGACAAATAAATTGGTCCTGGAACAAATCAAGCCTGAACTCTCCCTAGAAGCCAAGATGTCTAAACTGAGGCCCTTTCCACACCGGTCTATTAAAACGGTGCAGAGCGACCTCCAACGGAGGTCTTCTGCACCATGGTGTGGACTGGGGCGGCCTACTTTTCGTAGTTTTGCACATCAGTCCGCTCTGGAGCGACTGGAACTGGTTGCACAGCGTGCTTTTTAAAAACCTCTTTTAAGAGGTTTTTAAAAACCATGGAGCGCGTGTCCCCATGTCGCTTCGTCGCCGCGCTCCGGTGCAGATTTGTAGGCGCGCACTAGTGCGTGCCTGCAGATCTGCTGGGGGTGGGCTTTCGGCTGGCGAGCTTCTCCGGTTGGTGGAGAGCCTCCACCAACTGGAAGCCGCCATTTTGGACGCTGGAGCAGTGGGGAGCGATGAGCTCGCACTGGTCCTCGTTCCGACAGACTCGCCCGGACGCTGAAGAAGTCCGGTGAGTCCCATTTTTGCGCGGTTCCTTTCCCACGTGCAGAAAGGGCCTGAGGCTGTTGTACTTTGGACATCTCATGAGAAGACATGATTCACTAGAAAAGAGAATAATGCTTGGAAAGGTAGAAGACAACAGGAAAAGAGGAAGACTGCATTGCAGACGGATGGACTCAATGAAGAAGGACACATCTGTCTTCAATCTGCAAGACCTGAGCAGGGTTTTTGAGGTTACACTGTCTTGGAGTTTTCTCATCCATAGGGTCACCATAACTTGAAGTCAACTTGATGCCAGTTAGCAAAAACAACAAGGAAAGAGTTGCCCCCATCTTTTTTTTTCTCCAGTTTTGGTCTTGCTGCTGCAGCATAAACAATGACTTGACCTAAAGATAGTATTCACATGAAGCTTTGACCAGTTCATGCTGCCATGCTAAGACAACCACTCCTGGCTAAAATTCTGCCTGTTGGGTTGCTGTTAAAAGAAGTTGTTGCATAGCTAAGCAGAAAGAAATGCCTTTGTTGAAGGCTGTGTGAACCCAGTATCCCCATCTGTCTCAGGGAAAGTGAGGAAAAAAAGAGCAGGGTGCGAAACGCTGAAGTCTTAGCACAGAGAGATCCAAATGGTTTCAAAGGAGAAGGCAAAATTCAAACATATGCCAATCTTTTGTGGAAATTTTAAATATTTAATTATTATTTTTGATCTCTAAAGCCAAAGTGACTAATAAATATTAAAACACACACGCACATATTCACAATAACACTATGATGCCAACTCAGGAAGACAAAGAATCATTCAACTGCAATCCCAGCATGACAAAAGTGGAATTCAGAAACTGTGGAATTCAGGAACTGACGTCAATAAAACTTCCATTCTTTTCTGGCTGAGATGGTGCTTATATGAACCTACACTTCTTGCACAAGCCTCAATCAAGAAGCCTCCAGTTGTGCCGGACTACAACTCCCATCATCCCCAGCCAGCATATTTAGCCCAATACATATAGACCCCTGGTGGCGCAGTGGTTAAATACCAGTACTGCAAGCCACAAGGCTGTGAGTTCGATCCTGCCCGGCTCCAAGGTTGACTCAGCCTTCCATCCTTTTGCAGGTCGGTAAAATGAGTACCCAGCTTGTTGGGGGCATGTATAGAAATGTTTCCAAATACATGCTATTTGTAAGTTGTTCGCCGCCTCGATCCATATGGAGAGGCGGGATATAAATAAATAAATAAATAAAAATAAAAAAAATATATAGAGAGCATCGGTTTGGAAAAGGCTTACTCATACCTTTCAGAAAGATGGATGGATACTGGAAGGAAATGGTTGATAAAATGTACAGGGTGACTGAACACACGAGACACCCCATAACAGAAGAACCAACTAATGGTGGACAGTTAACCCTGGATGACTGATATCTCCTCCCTCCCTCCCTCCTTTCATTCTTTCCTTCTCTAGTACTAGTTACTGATGGATTGTTCATCTGTTCCTTTATATACATGGATTTCAAAGTATTTATATACCAGTTTTCTAAGCTATATTCCTGCAAAGTGAAGTTATTGTTGTTCTTTTGTGCCCTCAAGTTGCTTCTGAGGCCATTTCTGCACTAGCCCCTCCAGCAACTGCAAATCCCAGGATTCCACAGGATGTTGCAAGTGGGATAATAGCGCTGTAACAGTCTAGTGCGGAAATGGCCTGAGTTACGGTGAACCTAAGGCCCTTTTCACATGCAGGCAGGGAAACGGGCAGCTCCACGTGGAAATGGAGCTTACCTTTATTCCGTCGCCGCATGGAGCTGCCCGTTTCGCCGCTCCACACTCGGCGGTGTCCGCGGCATCCACTGCTTCCAGCAGCACCCAAAATGGTGGCTTCTGACTGACGGAGGCTCTCCGCCAGTAGGAGAAGCTCGCCAGCCGGAAATCCCACCCCCGCGCGATCTGCAGGCACGCTCTTGCGCATGCCTGCAGATCTACTCCGGCGCTGCGACAGGGCTGGACGGGGCTGCACGCCCCGAGCCTTTTAAAACCCAAAAAGCAAGTGGTTTTACAAAAGCGTGGGCGGCGCCTCTTCTGGTCGCCCCTACATGGATTGGGGTATGAATTTACTCTAAAGTAATCCACCCCAATCCATGTTACGGTGTAGACGACCTCCGCGGAGGTTGCTCTACACCGTTTTTTAGCCTCTTGTGAAAAGGGCCTAAGGTGAACTTATCATGGGATTTTCTTGACAAGACTTGTTTGGAAGGAGCTTTGGCTTTGCTTCTCCCTGAGGCTGAGAGAGTGTGACTCATCCAAGCTTATCAAGTGGGTTTCAGTGGCTGAGCAGGGATTCAAACCCTGGTCCAACACTCAAACTATGACGGTTCTCACAAAATGAGGCACAACAACATGAAATAGAGACATCTGTAGACTCATCAGAAAGACACATACTACAAAAGAGAGCATCTCTGGCTAAATAATAGATTCGCAACCTTACTTAAAGGCAGTTGTGAAGTGCAAGTCTACAAGGGAAGGCATTCCACAACTGTGGGGACAGCACCAAAAATTTCCTCTCTCCCTTATGCACAAGAGACCAAACGATCTTAAGTCTTATTTTAAAATAACATATTGAGCTATCCAATAAGAACTATGGGGTATTCCTGACCTCAATGTAGATCATTGTGACAGATCAAAATACCATGGGCAGAATTCTCCGTCAGCTATCAGTTCACCATAATGGCAAGAATCCCCAAATTTCTTGGGACAAATATTCTCCTAGGTATTTTTGTATATGAGAGCCAGAATGGTTTAGTGGTTTTGATGTTGTCTTCCCAAACCACCTCTGAATATTTCTTGCCTAAGAAAACTCTATGAAATTCATGGGGAAAGGTTTTTTCTCTTACTTCTGCCACTATCACAAGAGTGTCTGGGGACATGGGAAAGAGCCTTCTTGATGGCTGCTCCCATGCTGTGAAATTCCCTTCCCATGGGAGGCTGGGTTGGTCTTCTCTCTGATTTCTTTCCAGCAGGAGGCAAAGTCCTTTATGTTCTCCAAGGCCCTGATTATTATTATTTCCCCTCCTCTTCCTCCTCCTCCCTCTCCTTCCTCTTCTTCTTCCTCTTCCTCACATTTTAATTGCCCTTGTACCTGTTTTAAATTAATATTTGACATTCTGCTTGGGACTTACAACTTTGTGGTAGGTAAAAAAGCCAATGCAATTCTGGACTGCCTCAACAAGAGTATAGTGTCTAGATCGAAGGAACTGATGGTACCACTCTATTCTGCCTTGGTCAAGCCTCACCTAGAAGACTACGTGCAGTTCTAGGAAACACAATTCAAGAAGGTGTCCTATCTCAGACCCAGCACAGCTGATAATTCAAACAAAACAAACTGAATAGCTCTCAGCTCACTACTTACTCCCAGGTAGTAAGCACAGGGTCATTAATAAAGTCCAACAGGGTTTCCAAGGCAAGAGAGTGTCCAAGGTCAGTTAGAGTATTCAGCAGGGTAGAGGGTCAGATAAGCACTGACAACTTCTGGAGGGGAAGGGCAGCAGCTATATACGTCTGGAGCCTACTGCAGCTGTTGCTTGATTAATTGTTGCCGGTTATAAATTCTGAAAGAGTGACGTTGGCTTTCTCTGCACTTTCCAAAGGTGGGTACAGGTAAGTGCTCTCCTATGTCTGAAGAAGCAGGACTCTCTGCTGGAGCTGGCATTGCCCCCTGTTCAATACAGAACAATACTGTAACCTCTTCCTGTACAGCAGGTCCTGGCATGCCCCCTGCATCAGACTCTGAGTCACAGTCCATGTTCTGGAAGCCGCACATGACAGAAGGATATTGACAAATGCCATGCCCCAGTCCCAGAACTCAAGTGCAAACATGGACAGGTACTCCCCAACAGCCACAACACAGAGAAATGAACAGAACAATACTTACTGAAGCCCAACGGAGAAAAGAATGGGAGACCCCACAAGACTCAGACCGCTTATAAGAGAAGATACATTAATTAGGCAAACAGCCAGGGGAGGCTGCTGGCTATTAAATACAAGAAATGGGGTGGAGAGAAGTCTGTTGCAGACAACTGGCATTTCTGGTGGAAGCAACACATTCTTCTTTTGGATCCTTAGCGCATGTTCCTGGAAAACCTTGACCCTTGCTTTATATACTGATTACATTGCTGGATACTCCCTTGAACTGACACTCTGAATTTATTGCTGACCTGGGCAGCTGAAACAGGAACAGTAATTGACTGATAAGCTTCTGTAAACCTTGACAATGGCTGCTCCTACGATTTAATGACCGTGAACTGTGCCCGGCTTTCTGGACAGGACAACAAACTGGAAGGTGGCCAAAGGAGGGCGACCAAACTGGTAAAAGGTCTAGAAACCATGAAGCTCCATGAAGCCATATATATAAAGCTGTATGAAGCCATATGTCATAGAATCATAAAGTTGGAAGAGACCCCAGGGGCCATCCAGTCTAACCCCCTGCCATGCAGGAACTTACATCAAAGCACTCCTGACAGATGGCCATCCAGCTTCTGCTTAAAAACCTCCAAAAAAAGGGGACTCCACCACACTCAGAGGCAGCAGATTCCACTGCTCTGACTGTCAAGAAGTTCTTCCTGAGGTTTAGGTGAAATCTCCTTTCCTGTAGTTTGAATCCATTGCTTTCTGTCCTAGTCTCTGGAGAAGGGGAAACAAGTCCTCTCCCTCCTCAACATGGTATCCCTTCAAATATTTAAACATGGCTATCACGTCCCCTCTTAACCTTCTCTTCTGCATACTAAACACCCCTAGGTCCCTAAGCTGCTCCTTGTATGGCTTCATGGCTTCCAGACCCTTCACCATTTTGGTCGCTCTCCTCTGGACACTCTATCTATCTATCTATCTATCTATCTATCTATCTATCTATCTATCTATGTGTGTGGGTGATATGTGTTGTTTTATTTGTTGCTGTTTCCTCCCTCAATCCAGAAGGAGAGATGAATAAGAAATATTTTTTTTAATTCTTATTCTTATTAAATATTGATTGATTGAACTAGCTGATGAGTTGAGCCATGAAATGAATGGGATTTGCTTGTGTGTCAACACACCATTCCACTCGATTCCATGGGCCTACTCTAATTGGGACTGACCCAAGAGGATTCCAGCCACAACCTCACACTCTTCCTCTCTTCTTCCTTGCCTCCTGCAGTGGTGAGCCAGTCCCGGAGAGACGTTTTGGAAGAACATGGCCATCTACATAACAGCCCGAGGCATCCTTCGCTGCTTACGGAGAATCCTGTCCATCGTCTTCACCGTCCTCTTTTGCGACCTCCTCCTCCGCATCACCTTCATCCTCCTCTTCTTCACCCTCCTGCCCTTCTTCATCATCTATGACCACATCATCCCATCGGCCTACCTGCTCGCCAGGTCGGCGAAGCCCTTCGTGGATGCTTTCTTTGGGCGGATGTTACCCTCGCTCTTTGCCTTCGTCCTCTCCCTCCTCCCACCCGTCCTCGTCTTCTACTTCACGAGACACCTCCTGATACCGCTGTCTATCAAAGTCTTCCACCTCACCTGGTGAAGCAGCTCCCTACCGAATGGTTTCAGTAAAACAGTCAAGAATTTTTGTCTTCCGAGGGTTTATTTCCATTTGAGATGCCGGGAACTGGGAATGTGAAGGAAAAGGGGTCTATAAGGTTCTCTCACTAGACCCCTTTCCATATTGATGGATTCTGTATCCATGGATTCAACCAACCATGGCTTGAGAATATTCCCCCTCCCCAAAAAGTCCAAAAAGCGATCTTTGATTTTGCTATTTTATATAAGGGACTCCATTTTACTACACCATTGTATATAATGGACATGAGCATTCCCAAATGTTGGTATCCATGGGAGGGGGGTCCTGGAACCAAGCTCTAGTGGTTACCGAGGGCCCACCATAAGTCAAAGACCCCAAATGTTTTGAGTTAGAGTGTCCGTTACGAGCTGGAACTGAAAACAATCCCAGGACTCCCAAGACTTAATTTGGTGCTTCAAACTGACACACTTCACTGCTATAAGCTCACTTTGGTTGGTGATTTTTTTTTTTACTTATAAATTTTCCAACATATTAGAAAAGAAAAACAATAATAAAAAGTATACAGATTTAAAACAAAAAAGAAAGGGGGATATGTGCACAATTCCAGGGGTGCTGCTGTGGTTTAAAGACGATTTCCTTAAGGAAAGCCCTACTTAACTAATGGGGTTCCGCCCCCTTTCCCTGCTTCTTACAAGGCATATTTATTCCTTTTATTCCTTACCTCAAGAACCTTTTTGGAGTCTTAGGAAGTTCTGTTCCAAAGCAACAGTTTGCTTTTGCTTGAGCTTACTGGGAAGTTGAGACTCTGTGGCCCTTTTCGCATTAGTCTTCTCGCGCGAGTGGGGGAGGGCGGCTCGCGCATGAAGCCTTCTCCGGGAGGCTGCCGCTTCCCCCTCCTTCCTTCCGCAGGCGAAGGAAGGAGCGGCGAAGCGGCAGCCTCCCGGAGGCGTCGGCGTCGGCTCGCGCATCCGTCCATTCCCCCCGCGCACGCGAGAAAGGAGCCTGTCCCCTCCATCCCCCCCGCGCGCACGAGAGAAAGGCGCTCCTCCCGTCCACCCCCCCGCGCGTGCGCGCGAAGCAGGATGTGTTGCGCGAGCGCTCCGCCCCGTCCCTTCCTTCTGCAGGGGCGGAGGGAAGGAAGCGCGACCCGGCCGGCTCCCGGACGCTCCGCACGAAAGGTAAGTGCGTGCGGGTGCCGGGAGCATTGCGAAAGCGCGGGTGATTTTCGCTTGGAAGTGAAAATCAAAAGACCCGCGCTCGCGCCGCTTCAGCCCCGTGAGCCCAGCGGAAGTGGGAGTGCGTCGTGCGGAGCGACGCTCCCACTCCCGCGAGGCTCACAGGGCTGTCGCGCGAGAAAAGGCCCATGCGAAAAGGGCCTGTGCCTTTTTCTCCTCTCCCTTCTGCTGAGTTAACTGAGTGACAACTCCTTTTGTGTTTCGAACTCAGTTTGCAGCAACCGGGGTATGCCGAGGAGGAAGGGGGAAAGCAGGAGGAGGGAGCAGAATCTGGGACACAATCAAGGCAGTCCCAACAGCTGACCAAAGACCTCCAAAGAAAGAGACTCCACCACAGTCCATTGTGGCAGCATATTCCGCTGTCAAACTGCTCTTCTTAAAATTCTTCTTAACATTTAGGTAGAATCTCTTTTCCTGTAGTTTGAAGCCACTGCCCTGTGTTGTAGTCTCTGGAGCAGCAGAAAACAAGCCTATCCCATCTTCCATATGACGTCCTTCCAAATATTTGAACATGGCTATCAAATCACTCTTAATCTTCTCCTCTTCAGACTAAACATACCCAGATCCCTGAGCCACTCCTCAGAGGGCTTCATGGTTTCCAGGCCTTTTACCATTTTGGTCATCCTCCTCTGGACATGTTCCAGCTTCTCAATATCCTCCTTGAATTGTGGTTCTCAGAACTGGACACAGGATTCCAGGTGGAGTCTAATCAAAGTGGAATAGAGTGGCACTATTACTTTCCTTGGCCTAGACACTCTGCTCCTATTGATGCAGGATCTTGGTTTACAACCTTGAGGCATTTTGTGGTTCCACCGATATGACAGCCCTCAATCGCCACTGGGAGAAACAGAGTCACCATTGCTGTGGAGAGCTCCTACCATCTTGTTGAGGCCCTAAATCCTAAGAAGGGTTTGCAGCTGGGAAAGAGGCATCTGTTCCCATGAAAGAATGGCTGCAGAAAAACTAGAACCAAGCAGTCCTTGTCCTCTAGTCAGGTTCTTCCCTGGTGCTCTTTGGCTGGGCTGCTTGTAGGTGGCAGTGTGGTGCTGCTTTGCAAACTGAAGCAAACATTTCCCTCCCCCTACAATGTGTCCCTAGGTTGTGGCAATAACAGCACGTTGCTAGATGAGACCCTCAGCCCCATGTGTCCTCTGCTAGGCCTGTTGGTGCAACAGGGCAGATCAGGTTACAAGCTCTCTAATTGGGACACCCCAGGCTCTCATTGTGGTTTAGATGACTTCAGGAGGAATGTCTCAGGGGATGGAAAGGCCTCCCTCGCTCCCAATGGACCAATTTAATACTCCTGACAGAAGATCAAGAAGTGAGAAAACAAAGTCAGGAACATGTGGTCCAAGGGATGGGTGAGGAAGTTGCTTCTCAGTAAGAGCAAGGCTTGTGGCTCTGATTTTGGAATGCCAGCACTACGTGGCAATCAGGGACACCCTACCAAATGCATGGCTCCCTTCCTACAATCATAGGCCATTTCTGCACTGGAGTGTTATAGTGCCATTAATCCACTTCCCACATCCTGTGGAATCCTGGGGTTTGCAAGTGGTTCTGTGAGTATGTCAGCAAGTTCCTTCAGTACTCTGGGATGCAGAGCATCCTGTCCTGCAGGTTTGATCTCCTTTAGGTTAACCAGGTGATTCTTGACTAACTCCTTATCAGTCTTGTTTTGCAACCTGGATTCCTTGCCAAGATCTCTGATGAAGCATGGAAGCATCCAGTCTTGCAGCTAAGGCAGCCCTCATACTCCCAATGACAGGAACCCCCCTGTTAGGAAACAAAAAGCCAGCCAAGGTTGCTGATAGCCAGACTGCCCGAAGGCAGCAGCACTGAATGGAGAGCCATGATGCTCACACTTTGTGCTCACCTCTGCTTCAGCCATTTTGTATTCCACCCTTTGTATATTTTCACCTGCAGCCTCCCTCCTTCACCGACTCTCTCTCCCATGCTCACACACACACACACACACACACACAGGCTTTATGACACCACACCCATTGGCAGCAATCCAACCCTGCCCACCCGCTCCTCACTTTTTTTCCTTCCTGTTGATGAAACGTGTCCAAAGCCCTTCCCAGTGGACTCCAAGTCTTTCCATTCCACGAGAACGTTCCAATTGGCCACCTGCTTTTCTAAGCCCACTGCTGACCCTGGGGTACCCTAGTGCACTGCTTCTAATTAGTTAATTTCATGCCACACATGTTCCCGGCCCTGGAAATCTGGAAGCAGCAGGCACCACCCTCCCTCTTGGCCTCACATGCCTTCCGTTCCCAATGTCAGAAAGAAGGAATGAGAATTCCTTTCCTGTACCTCTACTGTCCAACCGGGTCAAAAGGATTTCCTCTTTCATCAGGTTCTGGTCAGGGACGGTATTCACATTGCACAGTAATAACAGTTTCATACAATTTTAACTGTTATGGCTCCATTAGGGAGGGGCTTAGAATTTTCTGCCAGACTAGTGAGGTCATAGAATCCTAGAGTTGGAAGAGACCCCAAGGCCCCCCCAGTCCCACCCTATTCTGCCGTGCAGGAAGACACAATCAGAACACGCCTGATGGATGGCCATCCAGCCTCTCTTTAAAAACCTCCAAAGAAGCAGAGTTTACCACACTCCAAGGCAGCATATTTCCCTATCAAATTGCTCTTCCCCTCAGGAAGTTCTTCCTAATGTTCAGACGGAACCTCTTTTCCTGAAATTTGAAGCCATTGTTCCATGTCCTAGGCCCTTTCCTCACCTTACTGTCTTCCAGCGCTTGGGTGCGGGGATCAAGCAAGCAGCCTCCAACAAGAGGCTCTCGTGTCTGGAGTCCTTCAGCTCCGCACAAGCTGCCTGCTCACACGAGAGCCCTGCCTCTTCCTTCCACAGTGCAGCCTGGGACTGGACAGGAAGCGCAACCAGTGTGGCTCCAGAGCCTCCGCACGCCAGGTAAGTGTGCACAGGGCCTGGGAGCAATGCACAATCACTCACCATTTTCAGCTTCTAGCTGAAAATGGAAAGGTGCGTGGCGGTACCTGCTGGCCCCTGGAGTGTCGCATGATTGTGAGTGCATCGTGCAGATCGCTCCTCACAATCGCGCAACGCTCCAGGGGCCCTTTCGCATGGAAAATGCTGTGCGAAAAGGGCCCTAGTCTCCGGAGCAGCAGAAAACAAGGCCCTTTCCGTACCTTACCTTTTTCCAACACTGGGGTGCGGGGATCACATGAGCAGCCTCTGGCGAGAGGCTCTCATGTCTGTGGACCTTTGGCTCTGCACGAGCTGCCTGCTCGCATGAGAGCCCCGCCTCTTCCTTCCACAGTGCAGCCTGGGAGTTTTCCAGGCTGTGCTGGGGCAGGAAGCGTGACCGGCGTAGCTCCAGATGCTCTGCACGCCAGGTAAGTGCTCGTGGGGCCTGGGAGCAATGCACGATTGCACACCGTTTTCGGCTTCTAGCTGAAAATGAAAAGATGCATGATTGGTGCCTGCCCTACCCTGTAGCATCGCACGATTGTGAGTGCATTGTGCAGATCACTCCTCACAATCGCCCGACGCTCCAGGCACCCTTTCACATGGCAAATGCCATGCTGAAAGGTCCCAAGCTTGCTCAATCTTCCATATGATATGGCTATCATGTTACCTTTCAACCTTCTCTTCTCCAGGTTAAACATACTCTCCCTAGGGCTTCATGGTTTTGAGGCCTTTTATCATTTTGATTGCCTTCCTCTGGATGCATTCCAGCTTATCAATATCCTTCTTGAACTGAACTGCATATTCCACTGTTGAATAGCTCTTACCTTCAGGAAATTCTCCCTGATGTTTAGCTGAAATTTCTTTTCCAATCCATTGTTCCATGTCCTCATCTCTGGAACAGCAGAAAATAAACTTGCCCCATCTTCCAGGTGGCATCCTTTCAAATATTTAAAGATGGCTGTCATGTCCCCTCTTAACCTTCTCTTCTCCAGGCCAAACATGCCCAGCTCCCTAATCCATTCCTCATGGGCTTCATGGTTTATAGACCTTTTACCATTTTGATCACCATCCTCTGGACACGTTCCAGCTTGTCAACATCCTTCTTGAATTCTGGTGCCCAGAACTGGACACAGGATTCCTTCAGGTGGGGTCTGATCAAAGTGGAATAGAGTGACAGTATTACAGCCAGCCCTCCACATTGGCTAGGGTTAGAGGCAGAGGGTCCTTGGAAAAATGGGTAAACCACAAACATCAGAATACCTCCGTGGGTCTGTGGGAAGGGGGTCAAGGCATGATAGGGAAAGTGGGCACCCAGAGTCCAAATCACACCAGGGAAATGGGCTGTGTCAGCAGGGTGTCCCTATACTGCCTTCCTTGCCCATCTCCTTCCTTAGATAAAGAGGAGGCATTGGGAGACTGTTTGTGGTGCTGAGGAACTGGGCTGCAATCCATCCTTAGCTGCCCAGGGCAGCGGGTGGAGGAGGACCAGAGGCAAGTTTTTGAAGGGCTGTGGGGCCTGATCTGAGTTGCTGAGAGGGAAGTTTCCCTCCTGAAAAGGAGTGGTTTAGGTGGGGAAAGGGATTGGAGAAATCTGCCAATAATCCCTGAAAGTTAAGCCTGCAAATGTGGAGGGCTGACTATATTCCCCTTGACCTAGAAACTATACGCCTGTTGATGCAGCCTAGAATCATATTGACTTTTTTAGTTGCCGCATCACACTTCTCACCCATGCTCAGCTTGTGGTCTACTAAGACTCCTAGATCCCTTTCTCATATCCTGTGATCAACTCAGGTTTCAAGTCAGGTGTCATCAAAGAATTTGACTTCCCGACCCTTTGGTTCCGTGAGACTATCACACCTGGCTTTGCATCCCTGCGTAACTTCCTTCCCTGGTTTTACCTTGGGAAAGGGAAAAAAAAATAAAAAATCAAGCCAAGGCCATTTCTGCACTAGACTGTTTAGGGAGGGGCTGTTCCCTAAACTGCAAACCCCAGGATTCCCTAGGATGTTGAAAGTGGAATAATAGCACTGTGACAGTCTAGTGTGGAAATGGCCCAAGATCCCTTTCCATCTTCACTTTTGAACTTTGTGAAGCCCCCTCCTTGGCTTTGGGGGCTTAGTTTTTCATCCATGCTGCCTCTCCAAATTTGGGAGGGGGGTGCCGTGTGAAGCAGATTTGCCATTGAGACAATGATGTGGCTTGACAGGCTCCGCTAATTGGAGTAAATTAATTTCTCTCTAGCGTAGGGCTGGGTCTCTGAGCACTGACTGGTGCATTCCGTTGAATAAGTGATGAGCATGCAAGCCCCGAATTAGCTCTGACTTTTTAATCATTTAAAAGTTGCAATCTGTTAATTAGCAAAGAAGGGGGAGGGGGGAAGTGGGGAGGGGAGGGGAGGGGGCATGTTGGTGGAAGAGACGCAGGAAGAGGGAACAATGCCAGCTTGCATGTTGGCACTGGAGAAAAGGAGGCGCAGGGAGGAAGGAGAGGGGTGGTGGGAATGTGTGGGGAGGGCAACGGAGGTGGGGAGAATGGAGAGCTGCAATCTCTAAGATGTCAAAAGTCTCCAGACTTTGATTTATTAATCTTCTGCCACAGATGCTGGAAAAAATGGAGTTATAAAAACTAACGGTATGGAGAAGACACACCGGTGGGATGTGGGGGAGGAGAGAGCCTGGCAAAGAGATTCCGCTTAAACATTAGAAAGAACTGACTGCCTCTGAGTGCGGTGGAGTCTCTTTCTTTGGAGGTTTTGAAACAGAAGCTGTATGGCCGCCTGTTGGGAGTGTTTTGACTGTGGCCATTTCTGCACTAGCCTGTTATAGCATTATGATTCCACTTGTAACATCCTATGGAATCCTGGGGTTTGCAGTTTTGGGAGGGGCTGGACGGCCCCTCCCGAAACTGCAAACCCCAGGATTCCATAGGATGTTGAAAGTAGAATCATAGCGCTATAACAGGCTAGTGCGGAAATAGTCTGTGTCTTCCTGCATGGCAGAATGAGGTTAGACTGGGTAGCCCCTCGGGGTCTCTTCCAACTCTAGGATTCTATGATATCTCACTGTCCAAACCTTGAGTGAAGGACTTCATTGTGCTTGCATAGCAGAAATCTCCAGATCCTGGATCACACATTGATGATTTTACGTAACCCTTGTGTTGAATGCCTACATTGAGCAACTGAATGCACAACCAAAATTGGCCATTGAATTCATCTGTGGAACTTTGTACAGAATGTCCCCTTCATGCAGAACTTCCCTTTGCAATCTTCAACTGAGAACAGACATTCTGCATGTGATTAAAAACAAAACAAAACACCCAGCTTCTGACTTACATGGGGGTAAGACCCCAGAGAAAGCCAGTGAAGTGTAGTAGTTTCAACACTGGAATATGATCCTGAAGACCTTGGAGTGTGAAGGGGTCTCCTTCTTTGGAGACTTCTAATCAGAGGCTGGATGGCCATCTGTTGGGAGTACTTTGATTGAGTCTTCTTGTATGGCAGGAGAGGGTTGGACAGGATGGCCCTTCTGCTCTCTTCCAACTCTATGATTCTTTTTTGATTCCCCAGTGCAGGAGACTACAGGAAACAGGCATGCTGGCAGAGGCACAGCTGGTTGGTCTACAGCACAAACACCACTTAACTATAGAAATGTAGATTTACACTGTGCAACCCAACTTAAGTGTGCTTTGCAACCCATATGCTGAATGAGAACACTACATAACTGAACCAAGGCATCAAACGTGCAATCCAATGTTGTGCATTCCTACATGGAGGAGAGTTAGACTAGATGACCCTTGAGATCCCTTCCAACTCTACTCTATGATCCAAAGGATAAAAGATTGAGACAGGAAAGGTCTGTTTTGGACTGCAACTCCCATAGTTCCCCGGCCAGCATGGTCATATTTGTCCTGAATTTGTAGGGCTGTTGATGACAGGGTGCTTTGAAGGTGTCTTGTTCATACAGTTGCCATAAACTGAAATCAACTTCGTGGCCAGAATATTCAGTGGCATGGCTGGAATCCTCTTGCTTAGTCTCATCTGTAGCAGACTCATTGAGTTAATAGTGAATCAATAAGTGGACAATACCCATTGACACGATGCCTCCCCTCTAGATTCAATGTGTTCTTGTTTCAATACATTGGCTGTCAATATGTCTGAATTCGAAGTGCTTGCCATGGCATTTAAATGATAAGCCAAACAGTGTGGAGTCACCACAGCTAAAGCAGCCAATGTGATTCTAAGCTGTATCAATAGGAGTACAATGTCTAGATTGAGGGAAGAAATAGTCCCACTCTATTCTGCTTTGGTCAGACCTCACCCAGAATACTCTGTCCAGTTTGGGGCACCTTATTTCAAGTAAGACATTGACAAGCTGGAATGTGTCTGGGAGAAAGGGCATCCAAAATGGTAAAAGGCCTGGAAACCCACCATATGAAGAGAGACTTAGGGAGCTAGATATGTTTAACTTGGAGAAGAGAAGGTTAATCCTCTGTCCATTTCTGGGCACCACAATTCCAGAAGGAGATTGACAAGCTGGAACATTGTCAGAGGAGGGTGACTGCGATGGTAAAAGACCTGGAAACCATGAGGCCCTTGGAGGAATGGTTTAGGGTGTGGAAAGGTTTAGTTTGGAAAGGAGAAGACTCAGAGGTGACATGATAGCCATCTTTAAACATATGAAAGGTTGTCACACAGAAGATGGAGCAAGCTTGTACGCTGATGCTCCAGAGACTAGGACACACATGAATGGATTCAAGTTATAAGGAAAGAGAATCTGCTTAAACATCAGAAAGAACTTCCTGACTGTAAAAATTATTCAGCAGTGGAATGAGCTGCTTTGGAGGACATTAAACAGAGTTTAGATGGGCATCCTTCAGGAGTGCTTTGGTTGTCTATTCCTCGTGGTCCTCATGGTCCCTTCCAGCACTAAGATTCTATGATCCTATCCAAGCTGCATGAGGATAAGACAATCCACATCTCTTCATTTCCATCCACGGTGGAGGCAGGCAGTAGCTGGGACTCTAGAAGGTGGTCCATCAGTCCTAATTTAGGTTGACGGCTCCATTCCCCGACAGTCGAGCTCACAGATTTCCTCCTGTCGGCTTTATGGCCTGTGGGCCACATTAAAACCACAGTGGCGCACGGCGGGGGCTTGATTAGAAAAGTTTAAAATTACAGGTGAGTTAATAAAAAGTCTTCAGCATCTCCGCCCGCCTTCTCTGCCTTGCCTTTCCCCTGTTGCACCAAATGGTGATAAATGTCCTCCATATGCTCCCCGTAAAGGCGCCGAGTGCCACATGGCCCAGAGCCGCAAGCAAATAAATTAAAGCAATTACTGCCACGGCTCGCCTAGATTTTAACGAGTGATGAGGAGCAGGCGGATAATGTGAGAGAGAAAGGGAGAGAGAGAGAGAGAGAGAGAGAGAGAGCACCTGTTTGCTGGAAATATCAGCAGAAGATGTGAAGGGCTTGCTGTTGTCCTCTTCATCTCCCACGATTTGATTTCCTTTTTTGGACTCCTAGCCCACCATATACCTAAGGCTCGAGGTGGGCTGAAAGGAACACCTGCAGAAAACAATGTGGCAGAACTTGACAGATGAGGTCTCAACCCAACATCCCCTGAGCGTAGCGTAAATACTCACATGCATACATATGCCACAGCAGCATTCAGCAACCCCCATGCAGAATAGCAGCTTTGTGTAAAAATGTCAAGAACTGGGTGCTATTGTGCAGTGGATGACACAAAACGCACATCTGCAAAGTATAGGAGGCCAAAATGCAGAACATAGGATACCCAGCCAAAAATGCAAAGTCTAGGATGTGCAACTATAATGCAATGTACAGGGTATACAACAACATTGCAAAGTATAGGATGTACAACCACAATGGGCAAGGACATTGCAAAATTAGGGATACACAACCAAAATGCAAAGTATAAGATGCACGGCCACAATGCACAATGGTCAACTTGCAAAGACAAAAGCACAGAGGAAGATGCTGCCAGTGCAATGCTGCTTCTGCTGCTATCAGCACAGTATGTCTGTTGTGCAATGGTGTTCTTTTGGGCACATGCAAGTAGTGTAACTTGCACACAGATGTGTCCCTAACTGAATTTCAGACAGAGTCTGCAACTGGGGGCCACAGTGGGCAGGGGTGGGGCGGGGGTGGGTGGGGCTGCAGCCAGCAGGCGGGTGGGAAGGGGATCTGCAGCGAGTGGGGGAGGGCTGCTGCCACTACTGCCCCCCCAGCCATGAAGGACCCTGGCAGGGGTAGGGCCATGGTGGGGGTGTGTGTGGAATGGTGACAGGCAGGGGAGAAGCAGGGAGAGCGGGCAGGTTGGGGGCAGGGGCAGGCTAGGCCTGGGGGGTGTCCACTTTTTTGAGCCCCCTGGCATTTGTGCCTGGGGCTTCTGCCTCAGTTGCCCCACCCTTGATACACTTCTGTTGTGTCCAGTTCTGGGCATCACAGTTCAAGAAGGATATTGACAAGCTGGATCATGTCTAGAGGAGGGTGACCAAAATGGCAAAAACCACAAAGCCCTGTGGGGAGCAGATTAAGGAGAAGAGAAAGAGAAGAGAAGGTTAAGAGGGGATATGATAGCCAAGTCTAAATATTTGAAAGAATGTCATATGGAAGATGGAGCAAGCCTGTTTTCTGCTGCTCCAGAGACTTGGGCACTGTGGAGCAATGACTTCAAACTTCAAGAAAAGAGATTTCACCTATACATTAAGAAGAACTTCCTGGCAGTAAGAGCAGTTTGATGGTGGAATATGCTACCTGGGAGTGTGGTAGAGTTTCCTTCTTTGGAGGCTTTTAAATAGAAGCTGGGTGGCCATCTGTTGAGCATACTTTGATGGTGTCTTCTTTGCGTGGCAGAAAGGAGCTAGACTGAATGGCCTTGGGGTTTCTTCCAATGCTAGGATACTATGATTCTATGGCAGTTGCCATTGGAGGGTGTAAGTCTCTAGAAGTCTTCTCTAGGAATTGTGGAGGACACTGAAGGTGACTCTTGAGCTGCTATGAAGAACTGACAGTATTTTAAACTGGCATCAAGGGTGTATGGCAGGAGCAGATGTTCTGGAGTGGGCAGCCCTGCCCCACACATTCAGACTCACAGGCTTTGCCAGCTCCTATCTCTGTCTCCTATCTCCTACCTTCTATCTCTGTCTCAGCAGTGTGCGAAGAATTGGGCAGCATCTGGGTATCCAGATGTAAGGAGGGGGCTGGTTTGGAAAAGAAAGGGGGGAGTGTCCCATCCCAGCTGGCCTCCTCTTTGAGCATCATGAAAGGCACAAATGGAAAACATTTCTTCTTGTGTGACAAAGGAATGACAGCCATGGACTCCCTCTGCCACTGGTGGCTCATGGCTGCATTTTTCTGGGGGCAATGAATCCACTCTGGATTTTAGTCTGAACTTTATAGGAACTATCTGAGGTGCTGAGATTATTTGTGGGATAGGTGCTAAGCGCTGCCCTCTAAATAGGCTTAGCACCTTGGATAGCGCCTTAGAAGTTTGGTCTAAAACCCAGAGCATATTCATTGTCCCAGTGACATGGGAGCAACCCATGTCCTCCCCCTACTTTTGACAAGACAGAGACCCATCAATAGAGCAGGAAAGAGTTGGTGCTGCACTCCTCTAGTGGCCTCTGTGCTGAATATTCATCAAAGGTTTGTCTGAATATTCAAATGTGTTCTAAATATTCACCTAAGATTTAATATCTGTAATTGGCACCCAGTGATTTTCAGCTCAGCTTGGGATGAGGGGCTCTGGAAGTGTGTAATGAGATTGGATGGATGGATGGATGGATGGATGGATGGATGGATGGATGGTGTCATGCCATAGTATTTAGGATCAGGGAGAATATGAGAGCTGACCAGCAAAGTCCCAGCTGTTCTGATCTGTATGTTGTGCTAAATGGAAGGGAAGGGAGCATATGCTACTGTTTAGAAATTATAGCTGAGATCCCACAGCAGACATGTAGCCACAATATTGTGGCTCTGCTCCATCTCCTGATCCAACCCCTGAAACCCACTCAAAAGAGATCTGTGGCACCAGTGAGTAGGGCAATGAAAGATGATCCGTCTGGCCCCTTCCTGTTTATGAGCAGCAGTGCGCCAATCAGTTCCTCATGGAATCCTGTCTCAATTCATTGGTGCACTTCTGGTCAATGTCAGGACGGGGATGAATGTGACATCAATCAGCACGCACCTTGTCAATACCACAGAACTTCATCCCTTGGTGCAGCTGGATGGATTTTAAGGTGGGTTTGTGGGGCATTTATGATCGTGGTAGTGGTAACATGGTTGAAAATGTGAATGGGAAACAGTTGCGAGGTAGCAGGGCCTTTCAAATGGTGTGCTGTGACACATTAGTGTGTCTCCTGAAGTGTGTACGTGTGTTGCCTACAATCTTGGAAATGTATGTTATTATTTATAAATCATATATTTTTAAAAATATATGAAAGGTTTTTATGAGATATGTTGCGTCCCCATACATTTTATTACAATTGATGCATGTGTCTGTGGCCATTTCCACACAGTGTATTTAAAATGGTGCAGTGTGTCCTCCACGGAGGACGTCTGCACCTTGGAGCGGACAGGGTTTGGACTACTTACCATAGATCTACACCTCAGTCTGCTCCGGAACGACCCCAAGTGGTCCTCCAGCGTGCTTTTGAAAGACCTGCTTTTTCCAGTCTTTCAAAAGCACAGAGCGCGCCACCACGAGCCTCCTCTCTTGTGCAGATTTGCAGGCTTGCACCAATGCGAGCCTGTGATCTGCCTAGGGTGGGTTTTAGGCTGGCGAGCTTCACCGGTTGGTCAAGACCCATGGCTAACCGGAAGCCACCAATTTGGATGCCGGAGCAGTGCGGAGCGATGACCATGCACTGCTGCTCCTCACCCCGGACGAGACCGGACAGCCAGAAGATCTGGTGAGTAGCGACGTGGGGCGATTCCCTCAACCCGTGCGGAAATGGCCTGTATCTCTTATAAGGGGTTAGTTTAACCTCCGGTTTGCTAGTAAAACAGAATCACTGTGTTGCGAAATGATGCATGTCTAAAAAGTGTGTCACCAACATGAAAAGTTTGGAAACCTCTGTTCTAAGACTAGCTAGGCAACATCATTCCAACATTCAAACTTCAGGAAAAGAGATTCTATCTAAACATTTGGAGGAACTTCCTGATGGTAACAGCAATTTGAGAGTGGTTTATGCTGCTTGCTGGGAGTGTGGTAAAGTCTCCTCCTTTGGAGGTTTTTGAACAAAGGCTGGATGGTCGTCTGTCAGGAATGCTTTGATGGTGTATTCCTGCATCACAGAATGGGGTGGGACTGGATGGCCCTTGGGGTCTCTTCCAACTCTAGGATTCTAGGATACTAAGTCACACTCTTTCAGCTTCAGAGGAAGGCAAAGGCAACCCCCTTCTGAACAAATCTCGCCAAGAAAACTCCATGGCTGGTTCATCTTAGCATTGCTGTAAGTTGGAATTGATTGAAAGTATACGACAATAACAATTTGAAGCCACATGGTGTGTAAGTCTTTGTCAGTTTCTACATATGTTCCACTTGATTTGGTGGGACTGCAGAAACAGTCTTGGTGATTCCTAATTGCACAAAGGAGCAATAAGTAGACATATTACATTTTCAGTCATCAGGGGCATTTAAACATAATACTGAGATCCTACATTGTCAATCTAGTTATGAATACGTAACTAAATATTGCCTCCAGGCCTGAGTCCCCAAAAACCTACCTTAACAGCCAGCAACTGCTCTAAGTAATGGGGACCTGTTTTGCTGTCAATTAGGGTGCAACAGGATGAGGTTTCCAGTCCCCTCCTGCCAGGGAGCTGCAGTTCCATGTGAAATTGCAAGAAGGATCCTACTTCTGATTGTTGCAGCTTTGCAACAGTCAGAATGACAGGGTTGTTAGGAACTGATCAAAGTAAGGTTTTGGGAGCTGAAAATGTGGAAGGACTTCAGGGAGTAGTGTTTGTTGGGAGTGGCAACCTTTGCATGCTTAATTGACTGGCTAATTAGTTTGCATGTTTATTGTAGGCATAGAAGGGACCACCTAGAGTAAACTTCTTGGGCCCTTTTTGCATGGCATTTGCCATGCGAAAGAGGGCCTGGAGCATCGCGCAATTGTGAGGAGCAATCCACAAAACACACTCACAATTGCACGATGTTCCAGGGGCAGGCAGGCACTGATCGTGCACCTTTTCATTTTCGGCTGGAAGCCAAAAATGGTGCGCAATCACGCATTGCTCCCAGGCCCCGCATGCACTTACCTGTTGTGCGGAGCCTCCGGAGCCACGCTGGTCGCGCTTCCTGCCCCACCACAGCCTGGGAAAGTCCCAGGCTGCACTGTGGAAGGAAGAGGTGGGGCTCTCGTGTGAGCAGACAGCTTGTTTGGAGCTGAAGGACCCCGGATGCAAGAGCCTCTTGCTGGAGGCTGCTCACATGTTCCCCGCACCCCAGCGCCGGAAGACGGTGAGGTGCGGAAAGGGCCCTGTTGTTTGGTCAACACTCACTTCCCCTTGCATGTTCTCTTCCTCTTCCCTTTTGTTCTTCGGCTTCCCTGCAAGCATGTGCTCTCCGATTCTTTGGCAAGCATGCTTTCCTACAAGCAAATGAGTTCTTATTTTCACCTTATCTTTCTTCAAGAATTTGAACCTGTGTAAACTATGCACAAGATTTTGTGAGTAAACTTTTCATACTTTTTAAGCAAACTGTTTGTGTTTATTTTGAGCTAGATTAAGTGTGTCTGGCATGGAGATGATAAAGTGGGACTGGTAACCTGTTCAACTTCCGTTTGTGTGTTTACTAAATACTCTGCTGATTGGGAAACTTATTACTAAAAATCTCTCAATTCCCCAATAGTGTTGCGTTGTTTGGAATTGAGATGTTATTATGTACTCTGTGTGGAACCAGCCTAAGGCTAGATGCTTATTTGATTGGCCATGTGATAAATCTTTATTGGTTTTATTTTCGACATCTCTGTCTGGATGTTTTAATTTAATAATTCACAGAGAAGACAGGCCATACTTTACCACATTGAGGCCACTGGTCAACACACCCACTTGTCCAGTATGGAGACTGCCTTGAGGCCTGAGCACCAAATTGAGGGAGGGATTGTTTCTGGGCACAATTCAGAGTACTGATCATGACCTACAAAGCCCCATATGGCTTAGGAACATCTCTAGGATGTCTTTAGAGCCCTGGTGGCACAGTGGTTAAATGCTGGTAGTGCAGCCACTACGTTGTGAGTTCGACCCTGCAGGGCTCCAGGTTGGTTAAATCAGTACCCAGTTTGTTGGTGGCAATCAGCTAAATGCATTGGCCTTTTCTGCATTTTATTTTTTAAATAGGGCAGCGCGTCCTCCAGCGAGGACGTTTGCACTTGGGGGCGAACTGGGTCCAGACTACTTAATGTATGTCCGGATTTCAGCCCGCTCTGGAATGACCAGAACTGGTGATTCCCTGTGCTATTGAAAGACCGATTAAAAGAGGACTTTTAATAGCCCGGCACACCCCAGTCCATTGCTGCGCTAATGTGTAGATGTGCAGGCTCGCGCCAGCACGAGGCTGCAGATCTTCCGGGGGCAGGCTTCCGGCTGGCGAGCTTCTCTGGTTGGTGGAGAGCCTCCACCAACCGGAAGCCTCCATTTTCGTTCCTGGAGAGTGTGTAGCGTGGGCGTGCGCTGCTCCGGATCAGTGTGGATTGTCGGGGGGGAGCATGCCAGTCCAGTGAGTAACGGACTGCCCCATTTCCCCCCCAAAGTTCAGAAAAGCCCATTGTAAACTGCTTAGGGAGTGCTTTGCACTGATAGGTGGTATAGAAATGTAACTGCCATTGCTACAGCCATTATAAGACTCTACCTCCTTGTATGAACCTACCAGAATCTTAAGATAAGATCTACAAAAGAGGGCCTTCCCCTTGGTCCTATCATCATCACAGGCTCACGTGGTGTGGACACCGGAGACGGGGCCTTCTCGGTGGCTGCTCCCACCCTCTGGAACTCCCTTCCACAGGGGCCAGGCTGGCCCCCTTCCTGCTCTCCTTTTGCTGGCAGGCAAAGGCCCTTTTGTTCAGGTAGGCTCTTAATATGTAATCACTTTCAGGAAGCCTTCTTAGTGGGACGTGTGCTTTATTTTCTTTAAAAACATTTGTAAGCTTTTAAATTAATTCTATACTGTTTTGAATGTGGTGACTTTACTTGTTTTTATAACCAGGTCCTGTAGGCTTTATTTCAGAGGGAAGAACTGGCAAAACCACCTCTGAGGCATCTTTACCTAGGAAAATGCTAGCATTGCCGTAAGTCGACAAATGGCTTGAAGGTACACAGGTATATGCACATGTCGTTGGTTTTTACACTGTCATAGTGCTGTATTCCACTTTAATAGGCATGGCAATATCCTGTGAAATTCTGGGCTTTGTAGATATCCAAGACCTCTCTGACTGAGAGTGCTTAAACATGGCTAACTGAGCTGCAAATCCCAGGATTCCATAGGATGTTGCCAGAGCAGTTAAAATGGAATGTAGTGCTATAATAGTGACCCTTTTCACATGGCATTTGCCATGCAAAAGGGCACCTGGAGTGTCACACGATTGTGAGGAGCGATCTGCATGTTGTTCTCGCAATCATGCGATGCTCCAGGGGCTGGCAGGCGCCGATCGCTCACCTTTTCATTTTCAGCTGGAAGCTGAAAATGGTGCGCGATTGTGCATTGCTCCTGGGTCCCGCATGCACTTACCTGGCGTGTGGAGCCTCTGGAGCCGCGCCGGTTCCACTTCCTGCCCAGGAAACTCCCAGGCTGTGCTGTGGAAGGAAGAGGTGGGGTCCTCGCGTGAGCAGGCAGCTTGTGCGGAGCTGAAGCAGCAGGGATGCAAGAGCCTCTCACCGGAGGCTGCTCACGTGATCCCAGTACCTCACTGCTGGAAAAAGGTAAGGTGCGGAAAGGGTCAGTGTCTTAAAGATCCGACCCTTTTGTGAGCCACCTTAGTCCCCACTCTGGGAGAAAGCCTGCATACAAATGAAAGAAAGAAGAAGAGGAAGAGGAAATATCTTAAGAAGAACAGGGCAAAATGAGAGGTGAGTGGAGCCCAAGGGTTGGAAGTGTCTCCCCAGCCTGGAGGGAGGTGCTATTGGAGTCCCACGGGGGGCCCATTGGACCAGGCAGAACCTCTCACCTGAGCAGGAGAAAGAGGAGGCAAAGGCTTCTTTTAAAACCCCAGGATTCCATAGGATGTTGAAAGCGGAGTCATAGTGCTATAGCAGCCTCTTTTAAAAGGCCATTTCCGCACTAGACTGTTATAGTGCTATTATTCCACTTTCAACATCCTATGGAATCCTGGGGTTTGCAGGATTCCATTCTGCAAACCCCAGGACTCCATAGGATGTTGAAAGTGGAATAATAGCATTAGTCTAGTGCGGAAATGGCCAAAGACTCCAGGACGAAGATCCTGCAGGTGGCTCTGCTTCCCCATGAAACTGAGCAAAGGAGAGAGAAGATGAAGAGTAAGATGAGGAAGGCGGCAGAGAGCAAGAAAGAAATTGGGAGGAAGAGACGGAGGAGGGTCAATGAGGGAGGAGCTGAGTTGCTGCCATTGGCCTCTTTTGGAAGCAGGACCTGATTATATTACATCACTTTTTGTCCATTAATTTATTTCCATATGCCCCAATGAGAGAGCCGGTGTGGTAAAGTGGTTTGAACACCGGACTATGAATCTGGAGAGCAGGGTTCAAAGGTGGGTGGCCTTTGGCATGCTTAGCTCTTTCCAGCCTCAGAGGAAGGCAAATGCAACCCCTCTCTGAACAAATCTTGCCAAGAAAATCCCATGACTGCAAGGCAAATCCCATGACTGCAATGACTGCAAGGCAAAGAACAAAAACAACAGCCCTCCAATATTTCACAGATAAAAACTGGGACATGCAGTGGATTTTTTTGGGGGGAGGAGTTATAGTTTTTTTTAATTTGTAAGTATTAAAATCGTAGTTGATATTCACTCACATAGAAACAAGGACGTATATGATTATTGTAATATATACAGAAAACAGTTGACCTTTGTCCAGCATTCACATTCTCACCCAACTTCCCCTCTAGTGAGAGGCGAGAAAGGAGTAAATCTTAAAGCATCGTCTGTCAGGTAAACAAAAATACATCAGAACTTGCACATTATATCTTAATCTCAAAAGTCAATATTCATTTTAACATCACCCAAAGATTCCTGAAATGTAAGATAACGTTGGGCCTTTCTGCACTGGACTGTTATAGTGCTATTATTCCACTTGTGACATCCTATGGAATCCTGGGGTTTGCAGTTTCGGGAGGGGCTGGCCGGCCCCTCCCAAAACTGCAAACCCCAGGATTTCATAGGAGGTTGAAAATGGAGTCATAGTGCTATAACAGCCTAGTGTGGAAAGGGCCATTATTCCAATCTTTGATGAATCTTTCAAATCTGACCCCTCCCAACACATACATAAATCTGTCCTCCTGCATCACATTGGATAATTTCATTTCCCAATTTTCTAATGAGGGGAAGGTTTTTTGGTTCCACATTTGTGTTAAAGCATGCACACAAACACACAAACCATGCCTTCAGTGTTTCATTATTGAAAACTAGGAAGCATGAAGCCAAACAGCATCAGATTGTGGACCAGAGGCGTATCTAGGGTGGGGCAAGCAGAGTAGGTACCCTGGATGCCAATGCCCAAGTGGTGCAAAGAAGCCATGCATGTAGGGGTGGGGGTATGTTGAATAAAAATGTGGTGACATTTGTCCCAGTTGAAAATACATTTGATAAGCATGTCATGGGACAGCTGGGGAATGACTGGGCAAAGTATGACTCCTTCCCTAGGGGACATGGAGTAAAGGGCTGAGTCATGATGGTGAAATCGTGACAAGGGGTTGCATCAGCCAAAGGCCCTGAGTGATGCCATGGAAGCAGGTGTGTATAAAAGAGGAGACGGAATGCTTACCCTCTCTCTGGCTCTCTGCGTCCCGTATCTCTGCATCCCGTCACTCTGCTCCTGAATCTCTGATGTTGAAACTCTGATGCTGAATCTCTACCTGTGGATCTGTGTATCCTGTGTACAGGTGTATATACTGCAGCTTTGAAGATTAAAGCCTCCAGGTATTTTGGATGACAAACTCTCTGTCCGTGAGTTTACTAACCAGTGGGTAGAGGGGTCAGAGCTGATGCTGTAGTTGTACTCTGCTGCACATGCTTGTTGCTGTTTTGGAAACTCTGCTATGTTATGCTTGCCTCTGGGACACTTTTTGTCCAGAGAGCAGCTGTTCCAGGGAGGATTTTGTGCTGGTGCTGTAAATCAATCTCCCATCAGGGTGAGGGTAAGAAGGTAGGAGTGCAACTTCCACACTTGTCCCAGGTGCTGTTTATGCTAGATATGCCGCTGAGTGTGACCAAGCTGGCAAAGTTTATTAATAAAGAAGAATACACAAGTTAGGAGAGGCTGCAGCAGTTTGCTTTTGCCTGTGCCTCCTGGGAAGGGAAAGAATCTACCCTGTCTTCTCCTCTCTCCTTTGCTGAGTTAATGGACTACTTTCGGAATCAGTTTGCAGCCATGGAAATAAACTGAGGAGAAAGGCGGTAAGTGGGAGGGGGAGAGAGAAACTGGGATCTTTTAAAAGGAGCTGAAAATGTGGCGTGATGGAGGATTAATTCAGACAGTCCTTGCCACACTGAGACAGTTGGAGGCTATGTATTTTTATCCTATCATCTATCAAAAGATCTCAACTCAGTGCAGTGACATAGACTTGGACTCAAGTTGGACTTCAGTTGCTTCAGTGACTTGACTTGGCCTCAACTTGGCCACTAAATGATGCACAAAATTCTATCTTCATACCTTCCAACATTTAACAGCAGAAAACCAGGACACATGTGTGTCTAGGGAATATCAAAGCAGCGATGTAGACTCGAGTCAATAGACTTGGACTCAAATTGGACTTAAGGCACTACAGTGACTCGACTCAGACTCATCTCAGCCATAAATGATGCACTGACTCGACTCGACTCAAGACTTGTATATTTTTAATGACTGACTTGATGCCCTTGGTTTAGTAACATGATGCATTCATCCAGAAACCTTACGACTTTGAACAACACCTCCATCTCTTTTTGCCTATTGGTCACATGGCAATCTCTCTCAAGCCCAAAGTGTGGGTGCATTTCTCAGAGGGGAACAGCAAACGGGTTGGGCAACGGGCTTGAGGCAGGGTTGAGGTCTGCTCAGCAGCCTGTCCCTGCTGCATATTGGAGGAGCCACCTAAAACATTTCCTAGGAGCAAAAGACAAGACTCAGTCCCAGAGTGCAGGGTGCATATCTCAGGGGGAACAGCAAATATTTTAGGCTTGAGCAACAAGAATCCTTCCTTCTAAAGCTTTTGAATCTTCAGTAATAGGGAGTAAGAGAGGATCCTATTCCCCAGTTCCAAAGCTGCAGATGGCAAAATTGCAAATGTGGAGAGCCGACTCTGCTTAAATTGTTAAAACTGAATTTATTTCTCTCTATCCAATAATTCTGGAATTTTGGTTGGGGTATAAAGTTGGCTTCCAGACTTGAGACTTGACTTGAAAATATCTTCAAAGACTTGAGACTTGACTTGAGACTTGAAGGTAGAGACTTGAGACTTGACTTGAGACATGGAGTAAAAGACGTAGGTCCTTTCTGCACCTTACTGTCTTCCGGTGCTGGGATGTGGGGATTGTGCGAGCAGCCTCTGGCGAGAGGCTCTTGTGTCTGGGGCCCTTTGGCTCCGCACAAGCTGCCTGCTCGTGTGAGAGCCCCGCCTCTTCCTTCTGCAGCACAGCCTGGGAATTTCTTAGGCTGTGCAGGGGCAAGAAGCATGACCGGTGCCACTCCGGACGCTCCGCATGCCAGGTAAGTGTGCATGGGCCCGGGAGCAATGTGCAATTTTCAGCTTCTAGCCAAAAATGAAAAGGTGCGTGATCAGCACCTGCCAGCCCCTGGAACATTGCGCAATTGTGAGTGCGTCATGCGGATCACTCCTCACAATCGCGCGATGCTCCAGGCCCTCTTTCCCATGGAAAATGCCGTGCGAAAAGGGCCTTAAATACATCACTGGGAATATGTAGAAAAAAGCGTTTTTCAGGTACTGAAGCCCTGAACCTTTTAGGGCTTTAAATGCCATTACCAGTCCCTTGAGTTCAGACCAGAAGTGTATTGATAGCCATTTTAATTCTTTTAAAACTGGTGTTATACAGTGTCTGTAGGATGTTCCAGTCAGCAGTCTTGCATTATCAGCCCAGGAAAGTTCTGTGGTCGCTGGCGACTCTTGTGACAGTGGGATGACAACTCCATTTTGGGTCTTAGTCTGAACATTAAAGAAGTTATCAGCCTCTGAGGAAGGCAATGGTCACTCCTCCCTTGCCCCTGCAACCAATCTTACCAAAAAAAGCCTATTACAGGATTGTCCTAAGTCAGAGATGATTGGAAAGCATGTAGCAGGGAGCTAGTGTTGAGTAGTGGCTTTAAGGCTGAACTAGGGCACTGAGCAAGAAAGACTTGAATCCTTGCTCGGCCCTGGAAAATCAAGTCACACTCTCTCAGCCAAAGAGGAAGGCAATAGCAAACTTCCTCCGAATAAATCTGGCAAGGGTAACCCTAGGATAAAGGGAATGAGAAGCCAGCATAGTATAGTAGTTTGAGCATTGGACTACGATCCTGGAGACCAGGGTTGAGTCCCCCTTTTCACCATGGAAACCTGCTGAGTGACCTTGAGCATGTCACACACTCTCAGCCCCTGGAAAACCCCGTGGTAGGGTCACTTTAGGGTTGCCGTAAGTCGGGAATGACTTGAAGGCACAGAATAACTATGTATGTATATGTATATATATATGTATAAATAAATATAAACTTTTAGAACAAACAGTCAAATTCTCAGTTAGGGAAATAAATGTTCAAAAAGAAGAAAGAAACTAAAAGACAATGCTAACCCATTAAGCTAAAACATTGAACACCAACTGAAACACTACACACCAACAGGGTTACTATATTTTAAAGGCAGTGTAGTATAGAGTTTGAGCATTGGACTAGGACTCAGACAGACCAAGGTCCAGATCCCCACTCAGCCATGGAAACCCAGGCAGCAACCTTGGGCCAAGTCACACTCTCTCACCCTCAGAGGAAGGCAGTGGCAAAGCTCCTGTGACTCTGCTTTGCCAAGAAAACTCTGTGATGGCATTGCCCTAACTCATGCCATTTCCGCACTAGGCTGTTATAGCGCTATGATTCCACTTTCAACATCCTATGGAATCCTGGGGTTTGCAGTTTCGGGAGGGGCCGGACGGCCCCTCCCGAAACTGCAAACCCCAGGATTCCATAGGATGTTGAAAGTGGAATCATAGCGCTATAACAGCCTAGTGCGGAAATGGCCTCAGAGTTGCATTGAAGGTACATAGCAACAACCAAAAAGAGTGGAAACATGGGCCCTTTCTGCACTGAGGCTTGTAGCGCAAGCGGGGGAGGCCGGCAAGCGCAAGAAGGCTCGTCCGGGAGGCTGCTGCTTCCCTCCTCCTTCCTTCCGCAGGCAAAGGAACCAGTGGGGAAGCAGCACCGAAGGAGGCTTGCCGCGCAAGCCGCCCTCCCCCCGTGCGAAGCGGGAGACCTCGTGCCGGATTCCCCCCCCCGCGCACGCGAAGCGGGCGGCGTTGCGTCCCCGCGCATGTCGCGTCCGTCGCGCTACCTCCCCACCCCGCTCCTTCCTTCCGCAGGGGTGGAGGGAAGGAAGCGCGACCCGGCCGGCTCCCGGAGGCTCCGCACGAAAGGTAAGTGCGGGTGGGCTCTGGGAGCGTTGCGCGAGCGCGGGGTGATTTTCGCTTGGACGCGAAAATCAAAAAACCCGCGCTCGTGCTGCTTCAGCCCCGTGAGCCGGGCGGAAGTGGGAGTGCGTCGTGCGGAGCGACACTCCCACTCCCGCGAGGCTCACGGGGCTATCGCGCGAGCAAAGGCCCGTGCGAAAAGGGCCATGGATTGCCTCCTTCTCACTTCCTGTTCTCCTGGGGAAAGATACAAGTGCCTGTGTGTTAGTTGGCACACCAGAAGACGATGCTGAAACCCAGCCCTGCAAAGTCGTTGCTGGGAGATTCCAAGGGGTGGTTACGGCTGCTCTGCGCACATCTCTAATTACCACCGAGATGAAGGCGTGAGTGCCACACGCGTGAACCCGGCGCTGTGATAACACCCTGCGCCGTTGTACACACAGACAGCCTAATTAACCTTTCTTGATTAAGGCAATTATTTCCAGCACATTATCCTCTAATCTAAACATCACAGACTTTTTCCTTTGAGTGGGGCTCGAGGGGTTGGCGCATGCGCACTGTGGCCGTAGGGGGGTGGCGGCAGAGCAGGAGGACAAGAAATTGCCTTTCAGGGCCTGCCTCTGTCAGGAGGATGTGATGCTCAGAGCTGCTGCTGAATCTTGCAATGGAATTTAACCCTCACTGGTCCCTAGGGTGGCATTGGATGTCTTCAGGGGAAGGCAAAGTCCAGAAATTAAAGCAGGTGGGAAATGTTAAGCCAAGGCCATTTTGAGGGCCCTGGAATTCCCTGCTAACCCATACCTTCCACCATTTTGCAGATGAAAATGAAGACATGCATGGCCAGGCAACATCAGAATGCAGTCAAGAGGGTAGAAGTTGTGACTGAGGAAGAACACACAAGCTAGGAGAGGCTGCGGCAGTTTGCTTTGCCTGAGTCTACAGGGAAGAGGAAGACTCAGAATGCATTGAATCAATTCAGTGCAAGCCCCTTTTGTACTCTGAGCTCAATTTGCAGCAATGGATGGAGGCTGAGGACAAAGGGGGGAAGTGGAGGAGGAGAGAGAAACTGGGACACTTTAAAAGCAGCTGGAAAAGTGAGATGGTAGAGGATGCCAAATCATGACAGCTGGAGGGAATGCTCCTTTACTTGAACAATAGGACTAACAATAGGATTTGGGCTCCATATGTAAAACTATGCACTAGCGGCTTGCTTTTGCTTGAGCCCACTGGGAAGGGCACAATTCCGCCCTCTCCTCTCCTGTCCTCTCTTCCATCCTGGGTTAATTGCATGCCAATAACTTTTGCACTTTGAACTCAACTTGCCACAAATGAAATAACCTGAAGACAAAGGCCATTTCTGCACTAGACTGTTATAGTGCTATTATTCCACTTTCATCCTATGGAATCCTGGGGTTTGCAATTTAAGGAGGGGCCTTCGGAATTCTCAGCCAGAGAGCTCTTGGGCCTTAGGAAACTACAAACCCCAGGATTCCACAAGAGGTTGAAAGTGGAATCGTAGCACTATAATAGGGTAGGACAGAAATGGCCTATATTTTCATTTTGGTCCACTCTGATTTAGTTTAATGTTAGTCCTAGCTGTACATGTGCAGTGTTTGCTTGCGTGTGGTTTGTTTCTTCTCTTCTGTTCTCTCCCCGACCCCAGGTTATGGATTGGTCTGTTTGTATCTTTGGTTAAAACTAATAAACATTACATCTTCTAAATTTCCAGGTGATTTCACCCTGCAAAGTCTCAAAATGGGACAAAACCACAGCAAATGCAACAGCTTTGCCCTGAAGTCCTCATGTACCAAAAAACCTTTGGGGGAAAAAAAAGGCAGAAAAATGGCCAAAATTGGCTGACACTGAAACTGAAGGTGATGTGACACTGCTTTTTGGTCATGTTGGGTGCACCAGTGAGGCCTCTGGGCCATTATAGGGGGAAGGGTCCATTTCCACAGTATTGCCCACCTTCGATTTGTGAAACTCTCAAAGGCACAGGAGCCCCGTCCTGTTTTGCACATGGTAACTCCTAAGGACAACCAACATATGTGGGCTCCAAGCAGCCTATTTTCCTGAATGCTTTGCTTCTCTCACTTTCCAGGTGCTCATAGGCTTTCTTCTGACACCCACCACCCCACAGTTATGCTGATGTACAGGATTCAACTGTCCTGCCAATGTTCTGTGACTAAGGGGCATTTCTGTAGAGACGTCTCTTAAGGCAGGAGGTTGGAACAAGATGGAACATACAAGACAGTCATACAGTTAGAAGAAGATCATGGAGGAGCTGAGATACCAATATGTCCAAATATAGGGTTGTTGTCTATATATAATAAGGTCGAGTGTACCCAGGTAATGAAGGAATTAATAACAAATTTGTTAACTGCAGCGAGGTTAATAATAGCAAAAAAATGGAAAACAAATGAAAAACTTCAAATAGAGGAATGGTATAAAGAAGTGTGGAAAATTGCAATTAATGATAAATTAACTTGTAGAACAAGATTTATGAAAGGTTTTGTAAAAGGGAATGATTTTGAAGAAATTTGGAAAATATTTTTGGAAAAAGCTTTGATAAGAGATGGTAAAGCTACCCTTTCACTAGAAGAATGGCAATTTTGGAAAATGGATTTAAAAAAAAGTTGGCTCTGGGGGGTGGGTTTATTCACTTTTTTTGTGTGTTAATTATGTGGTGTATTGTTTAAATTGGATTTCTGTTGTTTAATTTTTTTTTTGTAAAAAAAAAGTAAGTGGAAACATAATCGGCTTTGGGGAGTGGGTTTACCTTTAGAGATAGTTTGATATGTTAAGTAATAAGATTATATTTAGTAATAGTAATAGATTAAATGTAAGGGAAAAATATAGAATTAAGAATAAAACTATTATAATAATAATGAGTATAATGAGAATGAGATCTAGAGATAAGTAACAAAAATATACAAGTAGTATGATATAGAATAAGCTGAATAAGTTTATGATGGTAATGGTATTAGAGAGAAATAATAATGTAAGCTTGTTTTGGTTGAAATTTCTTTGTTTCATTGTTATGTGTATCACATGGTGTTTTATTTTTTTTGTTTTTGTTCTCTTTTTTTCTGTATAATCAATAAAAATTATAAAAAATTTTTTTAAAAAAAGAAGATCATGGAAAACTACTGCAATGTATGGTCACCGTAGCAAGACCGGCATATGAGCAGAAATGGAAAGATTTGGCAATACCAGCCACAGATGAATGGATGGCGAAAGCAATGGACTTGGCTGAGATGCACAAATTAAATGTTTTAATTCAAGAGGGGACTTTAGGAAGATTCCTTGAAAAGTGAAAACCCCTAATGGACTTCTTAGGGAAAGATAATGAAAACTCGATTGGATTGGATTAGGTGACCTTGGGCATGTCACACACTCTCAGCCTCAGAAAACCCCATGACAGACTCGCCTTAAGGTCACCGTAAGTTGGAAAATGACCTGAAGGCACACAACGCTGACAACAACAACAAAGTTTCAGTGATAATAGAAATATGCAGTAGGGAAACTAGAGAGGTTGAACCAAGGCTGTTACGTATAACGGTGGATATGCACGTTAGAAGTGACTTTTTCTTTTTTCTTTACTTTCTTTGCTTACTATAACTCAAATTACAAAATATCTTCCAATAGAAAGATATTTTATAATTTGGGACCATTTCTGCACTGGACTGTTATAGCACTATGATTCCACTTGCAACATCCTATGGAATCCTGGGGTTTGCAGTTTCAGGAGGGGCCGTCATAGCGCTATAGTGGAATCATAGTGCTATAACAGTCTAATGCAGAAATGGCCTTAGCTATAGAAAATGTTGGCCATTTTTGCACTAGCCTGTTATAGTGCTATGATTCCACTTTCAACTTCTTATGGAATCCTGGAGTTTGCAGTTTAGGGAGGGGCCTCAAAGGGTTCCAAAGGATGTAGAAAGTGGAATCATAGCGCTATAACAGTCTAATGCAGAAATGGCCTTAGCTATAGAAAATGTTGGCCATTTCTGCACTAGCCTGTTATAGTGCTATGATTCCACCTTCAACGTCTTATGGAATCCTGGAGTTTGCAGTTTAGGGAGGGGCCTCAAAGGCCCCTTCCTAAACTGCAAATCCCTGGGTTCCAAAGGATGTTGAAAGTGGAATCATAGCACTATAACAGGCTAGTGCAGAAATGGGTGTTGTTTGTTTTGTTTTGTTGTTTTATTTAATGTTTTTTAAAACTAAATGTTTTTTTTTTAATTTGAAAAGGAACAAAATGGAACAATGTTTGTCTGTTGCTGTCCTTCATGACGATCCCTCTCTAAGCCTGAGTGTAAAGTAGGGTTTCTCTCATTGTTATTGAGAGACTGATGTAGCCTGATTTTAATATTTATGGTCTCAAAGGCAGATGTTCTCAGCATCTGCGGCCTGTCAGGACGCTGTCAACACGTTCTTAGCATGAATGACGTGATCCAGCATCACCCCCTTTCCCGCTTTGGTGGTGCGAATTGGGTCTTCGTGTTTATCATACAACATTTGGCACTGGCCATGGTTGTCTCCTCCTGCTTTTCTCGGGGATCCTCACCCCCTCTCTTCCCCTTTCAGTTACAGACCCACAATGCATGCAATATTATTTGCATCCTGTGCCATGGAGGAAGTGCCCCAAACAAAATCAGCTGTGATTTGTGAGCGTGGAATTTGGGAGCCAGAACTTGGAACTGAGGTTTTGGATCTAAGAGAATCAGTGCTGTGTATGTGTGTGCATGCGCGCACATATGTGTGCGCACGTGCGCGCCCGTGTGTATATATATGGTGTTTGTTTGTTTTTGATGTTGTTTAACTCCAGCTTTCAGGCAATTGGCAATAAACAGCCAGTACCAGGAGAAACACCTGCTGTTGGTGCTGGCGAAGTCTCAATATCTTTCTCGACTGATAGATTTTTGGAAATCTTCCCTCTCACATAGCTCCCTTTACTGGCACATACCCTAGGCCGAGATGGTAGTGGAAACATTACTTTTTCTGCACAGAGAAGATTGGAGTTAAGCATGTGATGAATCTTTCTGCTACCAAAATCCTGATGGAGGAAAGGGTCAAAGACTTTGAACCCACTGTGTCTGGCTCCTGGTAAACAATCCCTTTATTTGCTAATCGAAATCCACTGCAAGATCCAATCTTCCTTTTGTTCATCCTGGACTGAGAACCTTTAATCACATTCATTCTGAGCATCAGACGGTTTCATGTTGCAAAAATGTCACGAGCACGGCTGAGATCTGACCTCGAGGAGATAGAGTATAATTTTATAGCCACAAATTTATGCAGCAGTCGAACACAACATTGCGTTGATAGTGAATTGCAACATTGCACAATTGAATGGGTGACCACATATGCAAAAGCACTTGTCTGTGCAGTCATGTGCGTCCATGCATAATGTGCAGCCACGCACCAAGATGTCACAGGAACAATTCTGCTTCTCTAGCCTTGAACTGAATGCTGACATTCTGCAGTACACAGAAATGTCCAGCCATGTCCATAGATGCACCTAAGCTGTTAAGATGTCAACAGAATTCCAGCTCATGGTGACTGGAGTCCTGCTGGAGATTTATACCAACATCAGTAACCATAAGCTGGCAGGTGGCACTTTTTAGGTTGTTATAAAAGGGACATATCCTGCTGGTAACTGACAGGCATAAATGCCATACCATCTGTACCCATTGATTGATTAGGAGGTGCTTAAATGTGTCTCATTGAGTGCTCTGAGAGAAGGGAGGCTTTTGACTATTGTGCAACAAGAGTGCACATCACAGTCATGTGAGCTGCAAGATGTTCTCCTGATGCATAGCTCATTACTGTACAATGGTACAGTTCAGTCTAAGGGTGGCGTAGCATAGCTATGCTGGCAGACCTTGACACTGAACGGATAGATTTATTTCAGCCACGAACCAGAATATATATATACAGTGGCCCCTCCACTTTCGTGAGGGTTCAGGGCTCAACACTCTCATGAAAATGGAAAAACTTCCAAAAGCTCCTCCTCCGCGCTCCCATTCCCATTCCCTGATGCCCCCTCCCCAATTCTCTTGCCTTTTTCCTTGGTGTGGCTTCTCTGCGCTGGGGCGAAATGCATGGGAATGGGAAGGGGGATCTCCAAGGAGGAGAAGGAAGGCATGCATCTGCCTTCCTCCCCATTCCCTTGCATTTTGACTTGGTGTGCATTCTCCATGTCAGGAAAAATGCATGGGAATGGGAGAGGGGAGCTCTGGAGGGGAGAAGAAAGACTCTATGTGTCTTCCCTCCCATTCCCTTCCTTTTTGTCTCAACATGCATTCTCCATGGAGGAGCAAAATGCATGGGAATGGGAGGGAGGGAGCTCCAGAGGGGAGAAGGCGCATGCATGCCTCGGCTGCTTCCTTTACTTTTAGCCCGGGCATGCTTGCCTTCCTTTACTGTGTTTGGCAAAACACAAGGGAAGGGGAGGAGGAGAATGTCGGCGGGGGGACACACATGTGCACCTTGCAAACAATCCAATTCACAAAGGTCAAACCCGTGAATGTGGAGAGAGGACCATAAACAATGACATCAGTAAGATATTTACAGCATACTTATAATACATTCAGAACATAGAATTTACTTGGTGGATATAATAATTAAAATACGTCAACAGTAATGTGATTCACTGAGTCCATTCACTCCTTGTTTTCTTAGCTTTATAGGAGCCACACAAAACCTCTTTTAAAGTGATCTGTAGTTCCCCATCTTCTGTTAAGCATTTTAAATAGTAGTTATCACCTCTACTTGGAATTTGGTGCACAATAGGAGATCACAATGTACAAGTGTATCTCGGCCCACTATGTTCTTGTGATGTGCCAAAATCTCTACATTGAACAACCTCCTGTGATCTCATCAAGTCCCAGGTATGACTTTAAGTTATGCTTTTAATAATCTCTTTACCACCTCTCCCTAGTTACATTCCCCCGCCCCCGCATGATAACTCTTAGACACATAAAACAGTAATAGGTACGATAAATTCCAATAATTAAATTCCCACTATTAAGGGAGTTCCAAAAAAAAATGATAGGCTCACTGAAATGGTGATGCATTCTTCAGATATGAAGGCATTGGCCATTTCTGCACTACACTCTTATAGCGCGATTATTCCACTTTCAATATCCTATGGAATCCTGGGGTTTGCAGTTTTGGGAGGGGCTGCCCAGAGAATGCAACAAGAATCTGCTGCTCCAGAGAATGCAACAAGAATCAATGGATTCAAATTTCAAGAAAAGTGATGTTACCTAAACATTAAGAAGAACTTTACTGTAAGAAAAGCGAAATGGACTGCCTTAGAGGGTCCTTCTTTGGAAGTCTTTAGACAGAGGCTTGATGGGAGTGCTTTCATTGTGTCTTCTTGCATGGGCAGGGGTTGGACTGGATGGTCCTGGTGTCCCCTTCTGCTTATAAGATCCTGTGGCCATACTGTACCAAAGTACCCCAAGAAAAAATAAACTGAGGATTAAATCGGGTTAACTCAGTAATTGATTCTGCAATTGACTGTAAGAGCTGTTCCACAGTACCTTGGAAGGCGGTGGTCTCTCCTTTTTCAAGGTCCGTTTCCGATTAGACTGTTATAGTGCTATTATTCCACTTTCACCTTTGAGGCCCCTCCCTAAACTGCAAACCCCAGGATTCCCTAGGATGCTGAAAGTGGAATAATAGCACTATAACAATCTAAGTGCGGAAATGGCCAAGCTGTTTAAGCAGCAGTTGGATGGACATCTTTCGGAAGTACTTTGGTTGAGTCTAGATGGCCCTTGGAGTCCATTCCAATGCTAAGGTTCTATGATCCTCGCTTGATAGTTTCATATCACATTTTGGAGGTTATTATTTTTCTGAACCAGCCATCTTTCTATTCTCTGGCCAAATTACCCGCTAATGTCTTATTTGCCTTTTTACATGTCTTTTTCAAGCCATTTAATGCCACTGCCTGTGGCCTTAATACGAGCGTGTCTCCTGTGATTTCTTGAAGCCTTTTGTTAAAACTCACTCACACACACACCAAACGACATCCCCTACCAGACCACACCGGCCTCGAGATTGCCGCTTTTTGCACAACAGATGCTTCAGCTCCCATTTCTGATTGGGTCCTCTTAAATCCGATCCTTCCATAAAAGCCACCTGGCTGGTTTTCTGAGCCTCAAGGGCCCCCAAAAACACCCCCGCTTCCACATTCAAGAACTCGCCGCCTTGTCTGCTAACCTGTTGATAACTTGCTGGTTGGTGTTTATTTAACACTCGCTTCTGCTTGTAATTCAAGATGCCTACGCCCAGCTTGACAACTCACAATCCCAGGGAGATCATCTCTGTTGCAGCCAAGAGGGGCCTCTTGCAAATCTCAGTCAGTGGGAGAGGACTCCTGTTTACTCTCTCTGGCTTACGCTCCATCTGTACCTCCTTACGACACCGTATTTAGATTTTCCACTTCTGTGCATCTGCTAAATATAAGGCTTTTTGGGGAAACACATTCTCAGATAACTCCAACTTTCTTTTTTGCAACATTCACAGTTACAGGTGCTATAACTTTTGGGGGCTTTAGAACATTTGGGGCAGCCGCTCCGTCCTTCCCAGCAGTGTCGTGAAGCTCCCTGACTTCCAAGTCCAGCCAGAAAAAGAAGAATGGGCGAGAAACCCAGAAACTCTCCAGCTAGGAAATTCCAAAAAATGTAGTAGTAGGTGACTTCGAATTACAGTGACCCTCTGAATGAGACATCTCCCAGTTGTTACCCTGTATGTTGGGGGTCCCAGGAGGGGCACCCAAATAACCAAACAATAACACAAGATGGGGAAATTAGTCTCAAGCACTCTCTTAAGCTAACAAGAGGCAGGGAAACTTTAGCTAGGATCTTGTACTCTATGTCTACGGCTTCACGTCAGAGAGCGTAGCCAGGCAAGTTTAAAGTAACAAAAATAACACTTATTGAGGACAAGCAACAAATAAGACAACACATGCACACAGCTAACTAGAAATAGAAACGGAGAGCTTTGGGGGAATGGGTAATACGCCACCTGGTCTCGTAGTCCTGGAGAGAAGAGGAGGTTGCAGGGGAAGAAAGCTCAGCTCGGTTCACTGAGGGGAGCTCACTGGACAAACTGACAGCAAGGCTGGATGAAACTCAGGAGCAATCCAAGGAGGGCTCAGATTTGGGGACCTTATATAGGGTGGATTTTACCTACAGGCTATGCCATGCTCGGTGAGAACAAAGGAAATTTGGAGCTGGACAAAGGAGTTGGAAAAGGTCAAGTTTTGCATGATGGACTTAGCGCTCGATGACAATAGTATGGCCAGTACATAGATGGCCCAGCATAAAGGAATGGCTCGGCTCTTGGCCGTGCATCTTTGTAAAGATTTGCACTGAGCAAAGCCGGTTTGCAAGAGGGTTTTTCCCTGAAGCATCGGAGAGGCTTAACTTGCCTACCTCAATGGAGTCTAGAATGTAAAACCATTAATGGCCGTGCCAAATACGTGCTTGTCCGGAGGACCTCTGCAAACACGTGGAGTAGGGTGGCAGAGAAAAGTCAAGTAGAGGCCGAATTATTTGATATCAAAAGGATATCTAGTGCTCTCACCCGACATATCATAACCGTGATAACACAGTCACCCCATCCTCAACCAGCCTGCTCAGGTCTTGCAAACTCAGGGAACAGGGCTTCCGTAATTGAGTCTGTAATATCATCTTCCTCCTTTCCTACTGTCTTCTATCTTCTTCTTGTTGTGTGCCATTTCTGACTTATGGCAACCCAAAGTGAATAGGGTTTTCTTGGCAGAATTTGTTCAGAGGGGGGTTAACTCTGCCTTCCTCTGAGGCTGAGAGAATTTGACTTGCTTGAGATCACCCAGTGGGTTTCCATGGCCAAGTAGAGATTTCAACCCTGGTCTGCAGAGTCCAGCACTCAAACCACTACACCAAAGCTTTCCAGACTATGAAAAGGAGAACTGCATCCAACTTGACAGTTGGGTATCATGACATCATAAAATTATGCATCATAGTCTCTGATGCAGGATCTCAGCTAAAATATTGCAAAATTAAGTAAATATTAAAAATACAATTAACATATCAAGCAATAAGAAAAATATGCAAGACTCTAAGAGTGAATGGAAGGGTGCCCATGAGCTCTCCTGTCCCATCCATACCTCCATGCCACTACTTTAAGGGCAAAATCTGTACATGTATGTTAGAAGATATAGAATCACACATATAATCCACTTGAAAAAAAATGCAGACTCATATACCTACACTTGAGATGCAGAGATCAAGTCATGGGATGACAAATTACTTCTCCCTCCAAGGCATGTTTTGTGGCAATCACTGTCTTAATAGCTTATGTGTGTGTGCTTGATCATTTAGTACATGTCTAATGGAAATATCTAAGTACATTGATAGGGATTCTTACCTACATAGGAGTCTTGGTAGTCCAACTTCTCTAATCATTTTTTGGCCTAATCTTAGGGGGGTTCTCAAGTTTTTCTGCCCACCGTATTCTGTGGTCCATGTTATTCTTGCTATTTCTCATCTGGAAAGATAGGAAGAAAGGAAAGGAAAGGAAAGGAAAGGAAAGGAAAAGGAAAGGAAAAGGAAAGATAGATAGATAGATAGATAGATAGATAGATAGATAAGCATTAGGCTGGGGACAGAAAGTCCAGGGAGTGCCTATTCCTGTAGACATATCTGTATTTCAGAAATAAATTCAGAAGTAAATTCCTACTGCAGGTTCTGATACCTTCACTGGCACGTTTACCCTTAACTGATCATAAATCATTGGGAATGGTACCTTGGATTTGCAGAACTCTCTACCACCAAAAATCCAGCAGGTCTGAGAACTTGACCTGCTCAGACAAGTGGTTAAAATGTAGAGTCAAAGGCTTTCATGGCCATAATCCATTGGTTCTTGTGGGTTTTCGGATTTTGAGACCATGTTCTGATTGTATTTTCTCCTGACGTTTCGCCTGCATCTGTGGCTGGCATCTTCAAAGGAATGGTGAATTGGAAAATCCAATACACCATTCCTCTGAAGATGCCAGCCACAGATGCAGGCGAAAAGTCAGGAGAAAATACAACCAGAACACGGTCTCAAAGCCCGAAAAACCCACAAGAACCAAGTGGTTAAAATCTTTCTGTCCAGACCAGGCTCTGATGTCTTTTGAGGGAGAATCTGGATTACAGCCTCATTTTTTCTTCTCAATTACATTATTGGATCACTGTGTGCATTTTTAATACATTTACCCTGTTGTTGTTTTCAATGATCTATAATTTATTTGAGAACACCTGGTCAAAAATTATGGTTTTCAAAAAGAACTACCACCACCACATTTTTTTTCTTCTCAAAGACATAAGTGAATCCTGTGGTACCTTTGAGACTAGCTCGGAGGAAAACATCTCTAGCAGGTGCTTCTGTGGGCGCAGTCAACTTCATCAACCAGTCCTGCTTTGTCTGCTTGAACTGCAAGAAGGATAAATATAAAGTGCTACTTTTAGAGTGGAAAAAGTCCAATGCACAAATATAGGATGGGTGATATCTCTTTGAACAACATTAGGTATTGAAAGGGTCTAAAGGTTTTGGTAGACCACAAGCTAACCTCAGTCAATAGTGTGATGCGGCAGCCAAAAAAAGTCCAGCACATTTCTGAGTGCATCAACAGGAGTATAATGTTCCAATGCAGGGAAGTAGTAGTGCCACTCTATTCTGCCTTGGTCAGAACTTACCTGGAATCCTGTGTCCCTTTCTAGGAAACACAGTTCAAGAAAGATATCAACAAGCTGGAACAAGTCAAGAGAAAGGATACAAAGATGATGAAAGGTCTGAAACCAAACCCTAAGGAGCTGAGTACGTTTAGCTTGGAGAAGACAAGACAAAGAGGTGGCATGAGGGCCATCTCTAAATATCTGAAGGGATGTCATATGGAAGATGGGGCAAGTTAGTTTTCTGCTGCTCCAGAGACTAGGAACCTGGAGCAATGCCTTCAGACTTCAAGAAAAGTGATCCCTCCTAAACATGAGGAAGAACTTCCTGATGGTAAAAGCAGTTTGACAGTGGAATACTCTGCTTCCTGGGAATGTGGTGGAGTCTCCTTCTTTGGAGGTTTTTAAACAGAAGCTGGATGGCTGTCTTCTTGCAAGGCAGGGTGGGGTTGGACTAGATGGCCCTTATGCTCTCTTCCAACTCAAGGATTCTAAGATTAGGAAGAACTTCTTGATAGTGAGAGAATAGATGGACTCTGAATGTGATGGATTCATCTTTTTGGAGGTGTTTTGACAAAAGTTGAAGGGCTCCCTCTCAAGAGTGCTTCAGCAGACTATTCCTTTACGACAGGAGTTGGTGGTCCCTTACAACTCTATGATTCTATCATTCTCTCTGAAGGACTGCAACCATGTCCCCAAAAGAGGTTCAGCACAATGGAAAAACTAAATCAAAATTTCAGACTAAAGCCTAGAGTTGATTCTCCACCCCAAAATGCCCAGCCACCACTCTTTTGCTGCATAATAAGTGCAACAACCCAATGAATGGCCTGAAGCATTACGTATTATGCAGGGGAAGGAAGGAAGGAAGGAAGGAAGGAAGGAAGGAAGGAAGGAAGGAAGGAAGGAAGGAAGGAAGGAAGGAAATGCACTCTGGGGCCTTTGAATGTACCAGGCCTATCAAATAGAAGGAAAAGGATGGAAGTTCAGATAAATCTGCCTGCCAAAAACCCACCTCAAAGGAGCCCATCATGCACCAGGTGTGCACAGCAGGTAATTTGGAGTAATTAAGTTTGAAGTAGAGGGTGTTTTATTCATCCTGCTGACACCCTTCTCCCCATGTAACTCCTGGTGTGTTAATTGTCAGATCCAGAGGAAGAAACGCAGCCCCAACCACCACTGAGAATGACAGCTCAGAACATGATTTTCAAAGATCCAGGAGAATTGAAATCATTCCAAGTTTGCAACAGGCTGGTCAACAGTAAGTTCCTGTAAAGCACAGGTAAGAAATTCATACAACCTACATCCCTCCAAAGTAGGCCATGACTGCTCCTCTAAATGTAATGAGAAGGAAGGAAAGAGGCTCCCACAAAGGGGAACTTGGAAAAGTTATCAGACTGGAATCATCCAGTCTGCATGGACACAACCATGCTGGCTGGAGAATCAAGAAATTGTAATCTAGGAAGGTAACCTTTGTTTTAGCTCTGGCACAAGACCAGGTATTTAGCTATTTTGCACAAGTCCATTTGGGATACCTGTATGTCTCTGGAGCAGTGAATCCATGTTGAGTATTAGTCTGAATTTCAAAGGAATTACCCACAGTGCTGAACCTCATCCCTAAAACAGGTTCAGCACCTTGGATATCTTCTTTAAAGTTGGGGCTGAAACCCAGATCCAATTCACTATTCCACTGACATGAGAGCCACCAGCTACAACTTCTTAAAACTCCTAGAAATATTAGGGCTTGGAACGTGAGAGGATTTAATGAGACACACATAAACCCCAGGATATGGCCCAAGTCTGCCCATATTGAAAATTGTTCACATTTCTTGTGGGTTTCTTACAGTTTGGAGACTGATTTTTCAACCAGGGGGTACATAATTATGAACATTCTTTACCTCCCGGCAGCACCGTCCACTACACAGCTATGGGAGAAGCCACAGGTGGAAGGTCAGCCCTATAGGAGAGGCGGAGGATACATTTCATAGTATGGTGGAACTGTAAGAACATTTCCCAACGTATCCTCTTTTCCCTTGGCCTTTGGAAGGAAGGGAAGAAGCTTTGATATTGTGCCAGGGGTGAATACTAAACTGGGTGAATGGCCCAACTCAAGAGAAAAGTCAGAAAACAAACCCACCTGCGTTGTCCCAGCTGTCGGTAGGAAGATGATGCTTCCTCACAAATGTGTGAAGCGCACGGTTGGCATGCATCTGCTCTCCATCCTCACCATACTGAGCGCACCGCCTCCCTTGAGAGAAAATCCCTGCATGCATTTCCAAGTGAGACCTCAAGCACATGGTGTATGCCAATGTGTTGTTAAGGTGCCAGCTGACGCAGAGGGTTTGGGGTGGGTGGGTGGGCAACAGAAGGAAGGGCTAAGATTTCTTCTCTTTGTGCTGCAGAATGGCTAGCCCTTGGTTTCCGAGAAATTGCCCCCTTGTGTAGCCTCTGCTGGTCCATATGACCTTAAAATCCTTTTAACTAAGAGTGAATACTTTGCATCTAATGGAAGCTAAAGGGCAATGTAATAGCATACCTAATACAGATAGACCATCAGTGCCCATATGATTGTAAAAAGATGGACGATTTATGCCTTTTTTTTTTTCTGGAATGTTCTTTGTATTTAGATTTAAGAACTCAGTACCTTGACCCTCTTCCTGTTCCTATTAGAGATGCTACCCCCTGGAAAAAACTCAATGCTATTACCAGGAACTGACCATTATGTGTCCTGTTGAACAGCCAAGCATGTCAAGTTAGCCCTGGCAAAGAGAGAAACTTTTAACCTATTCAGCAACAAGATGCCCAGAGAAGGGTGACCAAAATGATGAAGGGTCTGGAAGCCATGAAGCCCTACGAGGAGCGGCTTAGGGAGCTGGGGATGCTTAGTCTGCAGAAGAGAAGGTGAAGAGGGGACATGAGAGCCATGTTTAAATATTTGAAGGGATGTCATGTTGAGGAAGGAGCAGGCTTGTTTTCAACTGCTCCAGAGACCAGGACAAGGAGCAATGGATTCAAGCTGCGGGAAAGGAGATTCCACCTGAGCCTCAGGAAGAACTTTCTGATGGTCAGAGCTGTGCGGCAATGGAATGTGCTGCCTCCATGGAGTGCAGTGGAGTCTTCTTCTTTGGAGGTTTTTCCAACTCTAGGATTCAAGGAAAGGAAAGGAAAGGAAAGGAAAGGAAAGGAAAGGAAAGGAAAGGAAAGGGAAGAGACAGTAAAGCCACATGAGTAAAGTGTGTATAGAACATGGACAAGATTCCAGCCTACAGGTGTTAAGGGGCTTACTCAGCAGCGTGATACCCCAAAACTTTGGAGTCTATCCACAATGGTAGTGCCTCTATGGAAGAGTAGGGAATTACAGCTCAAAAGGAAGGCCCGCAAGAGGGAGGTAACTGTGGGACCTTTTCACTGGCCCTTTTCGCATGGTATTCGCCATGCAAAAGTGCCCCTGGAGCTTCATGCGATTGTGAGGAGCGGTCCACACATGCACTCGCAATCACATGATGCTCCAGGGGCCGGCAGTCACCAATCACGCACTATTTCATTTTCGACTTTCAGCCGAAAATGGTGCGCAATCACACATCGCTCCAGGACCCCGCATCCACTTGCCGTGTGTGTGTAGCTCCGGAGACGCGGTGCTCGTGCTTCCTGCCCCAGCACAGCCTGGGAAAATCCACGGGCTGCACTGCAGAAGGAAGAGGAGGGGCTCTTGCGTGAGCAGGCAGCAGCTGCGGAGCTGAAGCAACAGGGACGCAAGAGCCTCTTGCAAGAGGCTGCTTGCGCAATCCCCGCAACCCAGCTCCGCAAACAGGTACACTGCGGAAAGGGCCACTGTGTGTACTGGCACTAACTGCAAGATACCAGTTGGAAGTTGAAAATACATACAAGAAATTCAGCAGTCTCATGAACTATACAAGGCTAACAAAGGTAAAGGAGAGAAAGGTTGGATAGCAGGAGTTTTGGGAACGAAGTGGGTGATAATTACCATTCCTGAAGCAGAAGGTTGAGGCAAACAAACTGGAATCTGGGGGCCCTCGTGCGGTGTAACACACCAATGTGAGTCCAAAGTACTACATCCAATATATTACAGGTTGCTGGGCTCAGAGCCAGGGTTTAAGTACCCTGTTTCCAGCCCTGAAGAGGAAAGCGTAATTATTCTCCAGCAGAGCAAACAAAAGTGTCCAGCACAGACTAATCATTTTAACTTCAAGTGAAAAAGCATTGATGGGAATCATGATAGACTCTTAATGTCTGGACAGGTGAGGAAACAAAGGGAAGTTTCCATGGGAAGAAGTCACAAGATATTGATCATCAGTTGCTTCACCAGGGCAGTCTTGTTGGCTATTGTTTTCTGAGTCTGGGTAGTTGAGAGGATCATTTCAAGCCCATTAAGTTAGACTCTCCAGCGAATCTTCTGAATTTTTGACTTGGCCATGCTGAGGTCATCCATCTTAGCATGAGGCTTTCAGGCAGAGTCCTTTCCCACATTGCCTTCCAGCCATAAGTGTCCAGTTTTATATATTGAAAAATGATATCTCTTTGCCATTTAAATGATATTTCTCACCAATTGCACTATATCATGGAATGGGGATGTATGGCATAGGAACAAGTGGGCCCTTTGTATCATCACTCTCACTGTTCGGGGGAATGGCCACTGTTAATAATATGACAGTCACTCTTTATGCTTCCTCTGGCCTTTTCTGCACTACACCCTTATAGCGCTGTGATTCCACTTTCAACATCCGATGGAATCCTAGGGTTTGCAGTTTCGGGAGGGGCCGGCCAGCCCCTCCTGAAACTGCAAACCCCAGGATTCCATAGGATGTTGAAAGTGGAATCATCGTGCTATAAGAGTGTAGTGCGGAAAAGGTCTCTGTTTCCTGTTAGTGACATGCACAGGCTTAAGCTGTGTTACGTACATGGTGTGTATTTAACTGGACATTGTTCAATGGGCACATACAGTTTGTGGAGATGAAGCAGAGGTCTACATGCAGAACATATACTGATGTGCACCAGGTGGGGTGTGACTGATCCACAGGGTCATTCTGTAACGAGGCCTGAGGTCCCACTGTGGAGCACACAGGGACCCAATGTGACCTGCATTTTTCATTGCACCAGAGCATCAGATGTGTGCATATCACAACGATCTACATATATTGCCTTACAATGGCATCCAATATAGAGGGTGCAATGTGCAAACAGAATGTAACCACACCAGTGGTTGCTTTCACAATGCACTGGCAATGTAGGATCTTGAATGATTTCTCCATCTCTCCACATGTGTGCATACACACCTTCAACTGAACGAGAACAGATTCCTTGTGCCATTGGCGTGGATGTTCCCAGCCACCAGTAAGTTAGAGGAAAAAGTGAGTAAAGTTTGAAGAGGAAAGTATTATAGATATATAAGTTTATAACTGGTGTGGGAAATCAAATAGAACTAAAGCCCCAAGTAATTCAGTGATACTGGTTGTGCATCCTATACTTTATGTTGTGTTTATAAATCCTGTATCTTGCCTTGTGTTTGTGTTCATCCTATACTTTGCATTATGATTGTGCATTGCAATTGTGGTTGTGCTTTGCCTATTGTGTTTTGCACAATGGCACTTAATCACTGACACGTGCTGTACAGCATTGCTATTGGTATAGGAGCTGTGGAGCACTTGAGCAGCACAATTCTGCACGTAGATATTTACACAACTAAGGGGATGATGGACTGCAGCCATAGTTTCACAGTAGTCATACTGCACTGCTCTTCTGCTTAATAGGAACATTGTGCAGCAGAGGGTGTGTCTGCCCTATCGGTGGAGGGATGGTGGATGATGGGAGCTATGCAAAAACCGAGATAGCACTTCCCTCCTGCACTGAGCTCTGGCAAAAACAGCTCACCAGAGTCAAGTGTTTCAAAAACCACCATATAGCAGAATCTGTACACACAGCTTAGAAGGGTGCCCAGCAGAGTTTAAACACTAGCGGCAAATGCTCTGAAGCCACAAAAATACGCCCATGCAATATTATCTTCCAACAGGAGGCTTTTATTCTTCAGTTACAATACATACATATATATATACAGTACTCCAATGGAGTTTCAGCATTCCACAGCAAGTGAAGATATGCATCCAACATAGCCTCTGGCCGCTCTATCAGACAATCGAGAGGGCACAGTTGGCTAGAACACACCCCCTTATATACATACATTTCTGATGCAACTCTAGCCAACTTTGCATGTTCCCATGTATGATGCAACCCTCTGCCCTGGTTACATATTACACTGTCTCAGCAAGAGTTACATGGGATTCCATCATTCATTGTCGTTCCCAGGCGGAAACCTCAATGTGCATCATATATATATTATTGGACTACAGGTCATGTCCAACCTTTCCTCACATTATCTTCCTCTTGTACAAAAAGAGAGTGGTTGCACATAGCAAATTGAGTGAAACATTGGAGGCACTTGTTTACTGCAGTTTAGGCCTCCTTGGAGATAGCATAAAGATATCCTTTTGATATCATAATTTGGCTCTTTTCCACCACCCCTCTCCACGTGTTTGTGAGGCCCCCGGACAAGCACAGAACTAAGCTTGGCCACCAATTGCTGGACATTCCATTCTCCACCCAGGCAGGCCAGAAATAGCCAGATCCTTGCTTTAGGAGACCTCTCTGCAAACACCCTTATTATGTATGCACGCTGTTTACAAAGGACTCCCTGCCCAAGCAGGTAACTTGGCAAACTGAATATTCAAATGCCAAGCACTCTGCGTTTACATACTGGCTACACTATTGTTAATTTGGCTTTGATCCCATCATGCTAAATCCTGACCTTTCCAAAGCTTTGTCCTGCGCCCGAAACTCATTGCTCTCACCGACTAAGGCATAGCCTGCAGTCACATTCCTCCCTATAAAAACCCCTGATTCCGAGACCCTCCTCGGATCGCTCCTGAGTTCCAGACCGCCTTGCTGCCGCTTTGCTTGGCGAGCTTCCCCTCAGCTCCATGTGCTGAGATACATCGAACCCCAGCATCGCTCTCTATCTTCTTTCCGGGCTTCAGGAACAGGTTTCGTATCACCCGAATCAACTATCCCTCTGAGAATCCCGCTATCATACTCACACCTTTATTTTCCTTAGTTATCTGTGTGCGTGTGTTGCTTACATTGCGTGCCTGTATTTAATAAAGATCATTCATTATTTCCAACACGGTTTGCTTCTTGACTTGGCCTGACCCCGAAAACATTGGGTTACAAGATCCTGCTGTGTTACCCTGCCTCTCGTAGTGCCAACCAGTGCTCTTGACTAATTTCCCCATCTTGTGTAATTGTAAGGGTATTTAGGTGTCCCTCCCGGGACCCCCAGTAAACAGGGTAACACACTCACAAAAAGTTATCCAGCATCGTGGAATGTGCAAATCTATCTTTGGGATACCATTTGTTAGTTCCAATGAGAGTAGGCCCATTCATAAAATCATATCACAGAGCTGAAAGAGACCTCAAGGGTCATTGAGTCCAACCCCCTTCTGCCATGCAGGAAACCACATAAAGCATTCCTGACAGACGACCATCCAGCCTCTGTTTGAAAACATCCAAAGAAGGAGACTTCACAATACTCTGAAGCAGCAGCGTATTCCACTGTCAAACAGCTCTTACCATCAGGAATTTCTTCCTAATGTTTAGGTGGAATCTCCTTTCCTGTAGTTTGAAGCCGTTGCTCCATATCCTAGTCTCTGGAGCAACAGAAAACAGGTTTGTTCCATCTTATATATGACAGCCTTTCAAATATTTGTTGTCGTTGTCGTTGTCGTTGTCATTGTTGTTGTCGTTGTCATTGTTGTTGTCGTCGTTGTTGTTGTTGTTGTTGTTGTTGTTATTATTATTATTATTATTATTTTACCATCATTCAATATTTGAAGATAGCTGTCAGGTCACTTCTTAACTTTCTTTTCTCCAGACTAAATATACTTAACTCCCTAGGCCATTGTTTCCAGGCCTTTTACCATTTTGGCCACCTTCCTCTGGACATGTTCCAGGTTGTCAACATCCTTCTTGAATTGTGGTGCCAGGAATTGTGGTGCACCACAGTTCAGGAAGGATATTGAAGAGCTGCATATCTGGCTACCCAATGTTGCCACTCAATAGAAGGGTCACACAGTGTAACCAGCACATCATTCCACATGTGGAGATTTATACCATGCAAATCAGAGGCAGGATCTCAGCCAAGACCTCTTAAACTCCAGTCTCTTCCTCGGAAGTTCCAGTGTTGCTCCGTCTGAAATCGAGCTTTGCCCAGTCCCCTCTTAATTCCAGGCCTGCTTCTCTGGAGGGTTCCTCAGGCAATCTGTGCAGATCACGAGTGCAAGGTGGCTCAATTAATGCGCAGAGCCGACAGTTTGGGAAATAAATTCCACAGCTTCAATACGCAAGGTGTTAGCAGGCGCCGGTCTCGTGTGCCATCTGGGCTCCAAAAGTAGCACTTGGCACACAAGATGTTCCCGCGCCGAGGCAAAAATACTCAGGGAGGGAAAGGGGTAAAATACACAAAGGAATCAGGAGACACACAAAACCTAACCAGAGCAGGAGAGCCGTCTGAAAAACAACTAGCGCTGAAGCTCAAACTGTTGGATCTAAAAGGTGTTTTATAGCAGGGCAAGGCATAAAGCCACCTATGGGTGGGCTATGTACATGTAGCCCTTGGGCACTGTTTTTGGATAGCCCCCAGGCCTCAGCAGTCTGTAAGATTCCCCCCATTTTGCAAAACTGTAAAAAAAACCTTTCAACATGATTTTCAGGCAATTTTAGCACCCAAAACCAAACAGAAACAGTATAATGCAGCACCTAAAAAAAAGCCAATGCAAAATATATAAAATATTAGCAAAAGAACAAGAAGAGGATTTTCTTAGAAAAATGTGGGAGGAAGAGATAGTACAAAATATAGATATACAAGAATGGAGAAAAATTTGGAAACAACGTCATTTAAAAAAATTATCAATAAGAATAAAAGAGAATTATTATAAATTAGTGTGGAAATGGTACTTGACTCCAGTGAAATTAAATCAAATAGATGAGAAATATTCAAGATTATGTTGGAGAGGATGTCAAGAAATTGGTACATATATGCATATGTGGTGGAATTGCAATAAGATAATGGAGTTTTGGCAAAAGGTTTTTAAAGAGATAAAAGAGATTATAGGAGCAGATATACCAGTATGTCCAAATATTGCAATGTTGTCTATATATGATAAGGTTGAGTGTACTCAAGTAAAGAAAGAATTAATAACAAATTTGTTAACTGCAGCGAGATTAATAATAGCAAAAAAATGGAAAGCAAATGAAAAATTTCAAATAGAGGAATGGTATAACGAAGTGTGGAAAATTGCAATTAATGATAAACTAACATGTAGAATTAGGTTTATGAAAGGTTTGGTTAAAGGGAATGATTTTGAAGAAATTTGGAAAATATTTTTGGATAAAGTTCTGAAAAGAGATAGTAATACTACCCTGTCAAAAGAAGAATGGCAATTTTGGAAAGTGGATTAAATAAAAAGTTGGCTCTGGGGGTGGGTATTTTTTAGTTTTAGTTTTGTTTTTCTTTTATGTTGTATATTTTGTAATTCTTAGTAGGTGTGTGTGTTAAACTTGTGATTTATAGATTTAAATGGATAAGTGATGTCAATGTTTTTTTAAAAAAAAAGTTAAAAGAATTAACAATAGAAATAGATTAAAGGGGATGTGAAAAATATTGAATTAAATGTGAAATTATAACAGTTGAACAGATTTATAAATTTAAGGGTAAAGGTGCAAAATAACAATGAAAGTTAGTATTGCTTAAGAGAAGAGAAAAAAAGAAAAAGAAAAAAAATTTTTTTTTTAATTCACTATTATGTATATCACATGGTGTTTAAATTTTTTTTCTTGTTTTGTATTTGTGATTTAGTTATATAATTAATAAAAAGAAAAAAGAAAAAAAAAGCCAATGCAATTCAGGGCTGCATCAATAGGAATAATGTCTAGGATGAGAGAAGTAACAGTACTGCTCTATTCTACTTTAGTCAGACCTCATCAGGGATACTGTTCTGGGCACTACAGTTCAAGAAAGATGTTAACAAGCTGGAAAGTGCCCAGAGGAGGGCAACCAAAATGATAGAAGGCCTGGAAAGCATGAAGTCCTATTGAGGAATGGCTGATGTTGGTGGGGATGTTTAGCCTGCGGAACAGAAAGTTAAGAGATGATATGATAGCCATGTAAATATTTGAAAGGAAGGCATATGGGAAGATGGGGCAAGCTTGTTTTCTGCTGATCCAGAGACTAAGACAGGGAGCAATGGCTTCAAATTTCAGGGAAAGAGATTCCATCTAAACATTAGGAAGAATTTCCTGACGGTCAGAGCAGTTCAACAAGGGAATATGCTGCTGCTTCAATGGAACGTGATGAAGTCTCCTTCTTTGGAGATTTTGAAACAGAAGCTGGATAGCCATCTGTCAAACGGATAGCTTTGATTGTGTTTTCCTCCATGGCAGAAGGGGGTTGGACTGGATGGCCTTTTTGGTCTCTTCCAACTCTCTGGCCATCTCTGTACTACACTGTTATAGTGCCATTATTCCACTTTCAACATCCTGTGCAATTCTGGGGTTTGTAGTTTACTACAGCCAAAGAGCTCTCTGCTAAGAATTATAAATGCTCCTCCCTAAACTGCAAGTCCCAGAATTCCATAGGAGGTTGAAAGGGGAATAAGAGCACTGTAACAGTCTAGTGCGGAAATGGTCTTTGCTTCCAGTTCTGTCATCTGTGCCCTAAACGTAAGGCGAAATCTTCCAAGCCTCTGGATAGCAGTACGTGTGAAAAGGATCTAAGAATCTTGGTAGATCACAAGCTGAACATGAGTCAGCAGTGTGACGCAGCAGCCAAGAAAGCCAACATGATTCTTGGTTGCATAAATAGCAGTATGGTGTCTAGATCAAGGGAGGTAATGGTACTACTGTGTTCTGCATTGGTTAGACCTCATCTAGAATCCTGTGTCCAGTTCTGGGCACCTCAATTCAAGAAGGATATCGACCAGCTGGAACGTGTCCAGAGGAGGGCAACCAAAATGGTGAAGGATCTGGAAGCCATGAAGCATTTGGGAGCTGCTGGCTGGAATTCCGTGGTCAGGAATAGTGAAAGGGAAAGGAGTTCAGGAGGCATGGGAGTTCCTTAAAAAGGAGATACTGACGGCACAGTCTAAAACTGTGCCAATAAGGAGGAAAAATGGAAGGCATCTGAAGAAACCAGAATGGTTGACTAAAGAACTCTCAGCTGAGCTAAGAGTTAAGAGAAACACGTATAGGAAATGGAAGAAGGGGGAAACCACCAAAGAAGAATTTAAGCAAGTAGCCAGGAGATGTAGGGAGGAGGTCAGAAAGGCTAAAGCACAGAACGAACTTAGGCTGGCCAGAGACATTAAAAACAATAAAAAGGGTTTTTTTAAATATGTCCGCAGCAAAAGGAAAAAGAAGGAGACAGTAGGGTCGCTACGCAGAGAAGATGGCGAATTACTCACAGGGGGGAGAGAAAAGGCAGAGCTACTTAACACCTTCTTTGCCTCCGTATTTTCCCAGAAGGATACAAGCACTCAACCTGGCGGTAGGGGAGCAGGGGAGGAAGCAGAGGAAATGAGGCACTTAATAAGCAGAGAGGTGGTACAGGAATACCTGGCCGCATTGGATGAATTCAAGTCTCCAGGGCCAGATGAATTGCATCCTAGGATATTAAAAGAGCTGGCAGAGGTCATTTCGGAACCGCTTGCTATAATTTTTGAGAAATCTTGGAGGACAGGAGAAGTTCCAGCAGATTGGAAGAGAGCAAATGTTATCCCCATCTTCAAGAAGGGAAAAAAAGAGGACCCAAATAATTATCGCCCAGTCAGCCTGACATCGGTACCCGGAAAGATCCTGGAGCAGATCATTAAGCGTTCAGTTTCTAATCATTTAGAAAACAACGCAATAATCACGAGAAGTCAACATGGATTTCTCAAAAATAAGTCATGCCAGACTAATCTGATCTCTTTTTATGATAGAGTTACTAGCTTGATAGATGAAGGGAATGCTGTGGATGTAGCATATCTCGATTTCAGTAAGGCCTTTGACAAAGTTCCCCATGACATTCTTGCATCGAAGCTAGTAAAATGTGGGCTAGACAGGGCTACTGTTAATTGGATATGTAATTGGTTGACCGACCGAACCCAAAGGGTGATCACGGATGGCTGCTTTTCATCCTGGAGAGAAGTGACTAGTGGGGTGCCACAAGGTTCTGTCCTGGGCCCAGTGCTGTTCAATATTTTTATCAATGACTTGGATGAAGGAATAGAGGGCATGCTGATCAAATTTGCAGATGACACCAAATTGGGAGGGGTTGCTAATACGCCAGAGGACAGGATCAAAATTCAAAATGACCTGGATAGATTGGAGAGCTGGGCCAGGGCGAACAAAATGAAATTCAACAGAGAGAAATGTAAGGTCCTACACTTAGGCAGAAATAATGGAATACAGAAATATAGGATGGGGGACACGTGGCTGGATAGCAGTACGTGTGAAAGGGATCTAGGAGTCTTCATAGACCACAAGCTGAACATGAGTCAGCAGTGTGATGCGGCAGCCAAGAAAGCCAATGCAATTCTCGGCTGCATCAACAGGAGTATGGTGTCTAGATCGAGGGAGGTACTGGTACCACTCTACTCTGCTTTGGTTAGACCCCATCTTGAATACTGTGTCCAGTTCTGGGCACCCCAATTCAAGAAGGATATTGACAAGCTGGAGCAAGTCCAGAAGGGGGGTGACCAAAATGGTGAGAGGCCTGGAAAACATGCCCTATGAGGATAGACTGAGAGAGCTGGGTATGTTTAGTCTGCAGAAAAGGAGGTTAAGAGGGGACATGATAGCCATGTTTAAATATTTGAAGGGATGCCACGTAGAGGAAGGAGGGGGCTTGTTTTCTGCTGCTCCAGAAACCAGGACAAGGAGCAATGGATTCAAGCTGCAGGAAAGGAGATTCCACCTGAACCTCAGGAAGAACTTCCTGACAGTCAGGGCTGTCCGGCAGTGGAATCTGCTGCCTCGGAGAGTAGTGGAGTCTCCTACCTTGGAGGTTTTTAAGCAGAGGCTTGATGGCCATCTGTCGGGAGTGCTTTGAGGGTGTTCCTGCATGACAGGGAGTTGGACTGGATGGCCCGTGTGGTCTCTTCCAACTCTACATTTCTATGATTCTATGATTCTATGATTCTATAAGCCCTATGAAGAACGACTTAGGGAGCTGGAGATTTTTGGTCTGCAGAAGAGAAGGTTAAGAGGGGACATGATAGCCATGTTGTTTAAATATTTGAAGGGATGTCATGTTGAGGAGGGAGCAGGCTTGTGCTCTGCCGCTCCAGAGACCAGGACAAGGAGCAATGGATTCAAGCTGCAGGAAAGGAGATTCCACTTGAACCTCAGGAAGAACTTCCTGACGGTCAGAGCTGTCTGGCAGTGGAATATGCTGCCTCCATGGAATGTGGTGGAGTCTCCTCTTTCTTTGGAGGTTTTTAAGCAGAGACTGGATGGCCATCTGTTGGGAATGCTTTGATGGGTGTTCCTACATAGCAGAGGTTGGACTGGATGGCCCCTGGGGTCTCTTCCAACTCTATGATTCTATGATTCTTGGGGAATTATGCATGCTGTATATAAAACTAGGACTGGTGTGGGGAAAGTAGTGATGGAGATGCTTTCCTCCTCTCAATAGTGTCATGCACTAAAGTGAACAGTTGGAGATTCAAGAAGTAATTCTTCTCACAGTTCATTGCTAAACTGTAAAACTCACTGCCACAAGGTGTAGCAGTAAGAAGGTTTTAAAGGGGGCTTGGATAAATTGATGGAAGGCAGAGACATCAATGGCTGCTAATCAGGATGGTTGTGTCTCAACTCCACTTTCAAGGACAGTAAGCCTCTGTGCATCAATTTCCAAAGACTATAAAATTAAAGGTGCAATTGGGCTGCTCCTGCTGTCTAGCTTGGCTTAGGGAAAACTGGTTGGCCACCAGGTGAATGTTCCATTGGTCTTCTTACACAAGCACACCTCATGTGACAAAGCTTCTGAAAAAGAAGTTCCTTTGCACAAAGCCTTTTTATGCCTGCCCAGCCACCTTTTTCTCCCCCTCTTCCATCTAGCTAGCAATTCTTTTAATGACATCAGCACTGGGAGGTTGGTGAAGCAGGGATGGAGAAACACGTCAGGCCATTTCCGCACTAGACTGTTATTCCACTTTCAACATCCTATGGAATCCTGGAGTTTGTGGTTTAGGGAGGGGCTTTGAAGGTGCCTTAAATTGCACTATAACAGTATAATTGCGCTATAACAGTCTAGTGGGGAAAGGGCCTCAGTGTCAGGTTACAGCAGTTTGCCTGCAGAAAAAAATAATGCAACGAAAGCTGGGAAAGAATAGGGTTCTGACCTATTCTAATATTGCCAGGGATTCTAGGAGCTGCAGTCCAAAAAGTAATCCTTACAAACCATGAGCTATTGGCCATTTCTGCACTACACAGCAGCAGAAAATAGGTTCACTCCAGGTTCTACATAACAGCCCTTCAGATATGTAAAAGTGGCTATCATCTTACCTCTCAGTCTTCTCTTCTGCAGGCTAAACATACCCAGCTCCCTAAGTCATTCCTCATAGATCTTGACAGTTCCCAGGCCTTTTACCATTTTGGTCGTTCTGCTCTGGATACATTCCAGCTTGTCAATATCCCTCCTGAATTGTGGTGCCCACAACTGGACACTGTATTATTGCAGGTGGGGGTCTGACCAAAGCAGAATAATGGTACTACCATTTCTCATGACCTAGACACTATATGCCTATTGATGCAGCCCAGAATCACATTGGGTTTTTTAGCTGCTGCATCACACTGCTGACTCATGTTCAGCTTGTGGTTCACTAAGACTCTTAGATCCCTTTCACATGTGCGGTACTATTGGTTTCCTCAGTGTGGACATTACATTCCTGTAGAGGCAGCCTAGAATGTCATTGGACTTTTTGGCTGCCACACACATCATCAACTCATATTTAGCTTGTGGTCTATTAAGGCCCCCTCAGGTCCTTTTTTAAAGATTAGGATCATGGAATCATAGAGTTGGAAGAGACCACAAGGGCCATCGAGTCCAACCCCATTCCACCATGCAGGAATACATCATCCAAGCATTCCCAACAGGTGACCGTCCAGCCCCTGTTTAACCCAGAAAGTTCTTCCAAAGGTTTAGGTGGAATCTCCTTTCCTGGAATTTGAAGCCATTGCTAAATCACAGAAAATATCAAGCATTGCCATTACGTTCAAGACTATCGTGAAAGATTGAGAATACAGGCACTGGGTGGCAGTATGATCCTTCCTTGAAAAGAAGAATGGACTAGATAAGTGCCTTTAAGTTCTGACTTACAGTGAACCTATCATGGGTTTTTTTGGCAAGATTTGCCTTTGCCATCCTCGGAGGCTGAGAGAATGTGACTTGTCCAAGGTCACCTAGTGGGTTTCCATAGTGGAGCAGGGATTTGAGCTCTGGTCTCCACTTAACACCCAAACCAGTAAGCCCCCCGGCTCTCTCCGCAACTGTTAGCTTATCTGTTTTTATTGGATTTCCTATTTCATACAGTGGCTTAGGATATAATGGATGAATACCTAAGGCATCTTTCACTAATTTATATTTAAAGAAAGAAAAGCAGTAGTAAAACAGACATCCCTAGAAAGAAAAGCTGCAATAAAATGGGAATTCAAATTTGCCTTGTCCCATGTCAGAGCCTCAGTCCAGCCAGTTCAGTATTGTTAACTCCGACGGGTAGCAATGGCCTTCCAGGATGCAGGGGGAGGATTCCTTTTGCCCCAACTGTGAATCCCTGGCCATCCTTCCTCAAGCCCTTCCACACCACACAAATGTAGCACTAGGATTCCATTTTAAATGCCATGGCTCCATCCTAAGGGGTCCTGGGATCTAGAGTATGAGGAGAGGGGATTTAGAGTTATCAGCTGGGGAGATGTAGAGAATGGTGGGGGGTTCCCCCTTCATTGGAAGTTTTTTTTTTAAATAGAGTTGGATGAACACTTCTCAAGCATGCTTTCATTGTGGATCCCTAAAGATACAGCTGGGAGTTTGGAATAGAGGGCCCTTTGTACCTTTTCAGCTCTACAGTTCTGTGATATGAGCAGCTCTACCCTTTGTCCGTCCATCCATCCATCCATCCATCCATCCATCCATCCCTTCCTTTATTTCTTTTTGTATCCCTTCAAATCATTTCCAACTTATGGTGACTCCCAGGCAACCCTATCATGGTGTTACCCTAATTTCGGTGGTCCCTTAGGGGACACCTCACCATGCTCCACATGCTGGGGAATGGAAACTAGCCAGAGCACAAGTAATAGCAATGTGGGAGGCAGGGTAGCCTAGCGGGGTTTTTCTACCCAGTTTTTATGGAGTCAAACCAAGCCAAAAACCAAATGAAAATGTCCAGTAAATGATTTTATTGAATAAAGGTCTCGTGCACCAACGCACTCATGCTCACATGCACCCAAGAGCTATTAAGAAACAACAGAGAGGAAATTGGATAGGGGAGTATTGAAAGGGTACAACTGGGGTAATACCACACCTTTTCCTGAAGTCCGGGATCTGCGAAGGCAGCGGAGAAGTGGGGCTCAGCACGGAGAGGGCTGAAGGGATTACTCGACAGACGGAGAAATGGTCTGCTGGGATGACCAGGAGTGATCCAAAGAACTGCTCAAAAACTGGGACTATTTGTAGGGGAAAAAGTACCTGGAGGGCTAATCCTTTCCCGGGGAGAACAATGGGTGTTGCAACAAGAAAGAAGCTCCACAATGGTAACTTCATTTGCGTGATGAGATTACAGGGTGTTGCCAAAATCTCAGGATCTTCGGCTGCATTTGTCTGTGGTGTGACTTCATGTAAATGGTCCTCGCCTAATAGAATATTTGCTCAACTTGGGGTAAACACGCTAATCCTCTCAAGTTGGCCTCTAGGGGCTGAGGACCCTTTGTTTATTGTGGGTTTGCACAACTTGAGGTTTCCTGGGCTATGTGACTGGGGATTTTACTGGCCTGGCCTGGTTTTCGATCATTTGACCGTTGCTGCCTACGTGCCCATCCAGATGACCTCTCAGGCACACAGAAACATATTTAATATCAAATTGTCGACTCCGGGATAGGGTTTCTCTATCGGAGTAACAATGGGGTTTTCTCTTGGCAAGATTTGTTCAGAGGGGGTTTGCCTTTGCCTTCCTCTGAGGCTGAGAAAATGTGACCTGCCCAAAGTCACTCAGTAACAAATGCCAAATGCGCTCTGGACACATCTTTCCAAGAAAACTCCATGAACCTGATGGAACTGGGAAGTGGCTTCAAGGCACAAAACAGCAACGACAACTGTAGCTGCAGAACATTTTAAAAGAAACTGTTTCTGGAGGTCTCCTCTTCCATTCAAAAGTTTCATGTGTGGAAGCTACTCCACTTTCTAGAATCCTGACCTTCATATTGTGTTGAAAGGGATTATTTTTAGAAAGGAGCAGAGTTGATACAAACCTACAAATATATTTACATGCATCAGAATCCTAGCAATTTTTATTAGCCTGCCCACCACCAAAAGTACCTGAATTAAAAAGAAAAAGCCCCTCATAGATCCCTTCACTGGCTACCAATTTGGGTCAGGTCTTGTTTCAAACTTTTGCTCCTGGTATTCAAGGCTTTGCATTCTAACCTCCCTCAGTACCTTGCAACTTGGCTAGTATGGTATATTCCTTCCAGGAATTGAAGATCTCCAGGCAAAGGATTGCTGTGTGTTCTGCCAACACACACAGCTCTGTTAAGGCTGCAGACCTTTCAAGATCTGGCTCCCCGTTTGTGGAACCATCTTCCTTTGAAGCTCTGGCTGGAGGAAGATCTCACCTGTTTTCATAAATGGTTGAAGACCTTCCTCTTTGATTCACCATCTTAAACCACTGAGTTGTGTTTAAGGTGCTGAGATGGACAGCAACCAGTGAGGTATTGGGGATCTCCTTCCATGTATTGTTGTGGCGTTGTGTTTTCTTGTCTTTGTCCCTGATTGTATACGTTGATGTTCCACCCTTTGGTGAAACGTGCACTATAAATAAATGTTGTTGTTGTTAGTATGACATGATCATCATCATCATCATCATCATCATCATCATCATCATCATCATCATCATCATATGACAAGAACAACAACATTTATTTATAAAGCCCTTTTCCATCCTAAGGGGTCCTGGGATCTAGAGTATGAGGAGAGGGGATTTAGAGTTATCAGCCGGAGAGATGTAGAGAAAGGGCAGAACAACGACACATACAATCAGGGACAAAGACATTAAAAACAGAACACCAAACCAATACATGGCATGAATCCCCAACACCCCACCTGTTGCCACCCATTTCAGCACCTTAAACACAACTCAATGGCTTAAGATGGAGAGTCAAAGAGGAAGGTCTTCAACCATTTATGAAAACGGGTGAGATCCTCCTCCTCTAGCTGGAGGTCCAAAGGAAGACCGTTCCACAAATGCGGAGCCAGATCCTGAAAGGCTCACAGCCTTGACATAGCTGTGTGAGTTGGTGGAACAGACAATAATCCTTTGGCTGCAGATCTCAAATTCCTGGATGGAAATGACCAAACAAGCCGAGCTACGAGGTACTGAGGGAGGTTGGAACACAAAGCTTTAAATACCAGGACCAAAGTGGCTGGATAGCAGTACCTGTGAAAGGGATCTAGGAGTCTTTATAGACCACAAGCTGAATGTGAGTCAGCAGTGTGATGCGGCAGCCAAGAAGGCCAATGCAGTTCTCGGCTGCATCCATAGGAGTATGGTGTCTAGATCGAGGGAGGTACTGGTACCACTCTACTCTGCTTTGGTTAGACCTCATCTGGAATACTGTGTCCAGTTCTGGGCACCCCAATTCAAGAAGGACATGGTCAAGCTGGAGCAAGTCCAGAGGAGGGCGGCCAAAATGGTGAGGGGCCTGGAAGCCATGAAGCCCTATGAGGATAGACTTAGAGAGCTGGGTATGTTTAGTCTGCAGAAGAGAAGGTTAAGAGGGGACATGGGAGCCATGTTGAAATATTTGAAGGGATGCCACGTAGAGGAAGGAGAGGGCTTGTTTTCTGCTGCTCCAGAGACCAGGACAAGGAGCAATGGATTCAAGCTGCAGGAAAGGAGATTCCACCTGAACCTCAGGAAGAACTTCCTGACAGTCAGGGCTGTCCGGCAGTGGAATCTGCTGCCTCGGAGTGTAGTGGAGTCTCCTTCCTTGGAGGTTTTTAAGCAGAGTCTGGATGGGCATCTGTTGGGAGTGCTTTGAGGGTGTTCCTGCATGGCAGGGGGTTGGACTGGATGGCCCCTGGGGTCTCTTCCAACTCTACATTTCTATGATTCTATGATTCTATGAAAGTTTGAAACGGGCTTTGGTCCAAGCTGGTAGCCAGCAAAGGGATCTGCGAGGAGAAGAAACAGGTGGATATTTTGGCAGATTCAAAACAACCCAGACAGCGCTGTTCTGAATTAAACCAAAGGAAGAAGGGAGCAGGAAGACAAAGCGGCCAGTAAGCTGTTACAATAATCCAGGCGTAACCAAGGCCTGGACAAGCAGATGGGCAGCCTCCACAGTCAGAAACCTCCAGCTCCTGCAGATGTTCAAAAGTTGCATGCCTTTGCTGTAGCCCCGATAAAGGGATGTAGAGATAGGCGGCCATCCAGCAGGATGCCAAGGCTCCTGGCAACTGAGATGGGAGCCACTGTGCAACCCTGTAAATCCAGGAAAGGACATGAGAGAGGGGCTGCTGGGTGATCAGGCTGAAACACCACGATCTCTTTTTTGTCCACGTTCAGCTTAGTGGCCATTTCTGCATGAGCCTGTTATAGTGCAATGATTCCACTTTCAACCTCCTATGGAATCTTTGGGTTTGCAGTTTCGGGAGGGGCCCCTCCCGGAACTGCAAACCCCAGGATTCCATAGGAGGTTGAAAGTGGAATCATTGCACTATAACAGACTTGTGCAGAAATGGCCGGAGAGCAGTCATCCATGAAGAAACATGCGACATACAGTCTGTCACTGACTTCCACACAGTGGCATCAACTGACTTGAAACTGAAAAAATCTGAGTGTCATTTGCATAAATATGATACTGAAAACCCAATTCAGAAATAAGAAATCTAAGGGGGATTGTATACAATGAAAAAACAAGAGGGCTCAGGACTGATCCTTGTGGCACCCCTACCATTGCAGGGAAAGCTTTTGACGGGAGTCCCTGAAATGAAACAGAGAAGGAATGATCACACATGTTTAAATACTTGAAAGGATGTCATTGGAAGACAGGGCAAGGTTGTTTTCTGCTGCTCCGGAGGCTAGGACATGGTGCAAAAGATTCAAACAACAGGAAAAGAGATTTTGCTTAAATGTTAGGAAGAACTTCCTAACAGTAAGAGCAGTTCAACAGTGGGATACACTAGCTGGGAGTGTGGTGGAGTCTCCCTCTTTGGAGTTTTTAAAGAGAGGCTGGATGGCTATCTATGAAGACTGCTTTGATCAGTGGCGAAGCTTGGAGTGTGTGGAGGGGTGGGTGGGAAGGAGCATGACTGCAGTGAGTGGGGGTGTGGTCAGGGCATGCAGAGGCGTGGCCGTGGTGCATGAGGACCTGGCCAGGGCATGCAGGGGCGTGGCTACGAGCCTGGACACCCCCAAAACAAAATGTCCCCCTGCTCCCACCATTCCTACACCACTGGCTTTGATGGTGTCTTCCTGCATGACAGAATGGGGTTGGACTGGATGGCCCTTTGGGTCTCTTCCAACTCTAGGATTCTATGATTTTCTTCCTTTCAGTCCCAGTTATTGGGAAACACAAATGGGAGTGTGCTGCTGCTCTGTTTGTGGACCTTTGAAAGGCACCTGTCCAGCCCCTGGTGGGCACATCCCATTGCACTTGATGGGCCTTTGCTCGGACGCGGTGCAGCACTTTACAAATTTTTCAGTGAGGGAGGAGACAGCACGCCCTCCGGTTTTCACGTGCCCGGCTGTAAAAGCTACATCAGCTCAAATGTGGCACGAAGGCGGCTAAGTGACCATTGCTTTGTCCTTGATTGCTTGTGGACGATCAGCAGATGCTTCCTCAATGGATGCTAATGTTGGGAAGATGCTTCTTTAATGGCCCATTAGGGTTAATGGAGGGGACTCACCCCACATGTTCTACTCCGGGCGGAAGAAGTGGTTTAGAGATATAATGCGGTCCACAAGGAAGAGGCCCCCTCAGGGTTCTGCAGCTCTTTGGGAAGGCCTTTCAGCCGTGCCTATGGGGAGAAATGTAGGCTGAGATCCTGCTTTGAGCTTGCACAGTGCAAATCTAGACTCATGGAGTTACTTGAAGGTTGCACTACACAACCCTCTGGCTGAACATTCTGCAACTGTGACCATTTCCACATGAGACTGTTATAGCGCTATGATTCCACTTTCAACATCCTATGGAATCCTGGGGTTTGCAGTTTAGGGAGGGGCCGGCCGGCCCCTCCCTAAACTGCAAACCCCAGGATTCCATAGGATGTTGAAAGTGGAATCATAGCGCTATAGCAGTCTTGTGCAGAAATGGCCTGTGATGTCCTCCTTTGGTAAGGGAATATGACCCCCCCCCAACTTTGAAGTCCGTGAGCCTACACAAGCTTCTAGAATTAAAAAAAAATTATTTCGGTCATCTAACAAAATAAATGTCAGCAGGGAGAAATGTAAGGTTCTGCACTTGGGCAGAAAAAACAAAATGCACGGATATAGGGTGAGCGATAACTCGCTTGACCCCAGTACACGTGAAAGGCCACAAGCTGAACATGAGTCAGCAGTGTGATGTGGCAGCTAAAAAAGCCAGTGTGATTCTAGGTTGCATCAATTGATGTATAGTCTCTAGGTTGAAGGAAGTAATAGTACCACCCTCTTCTGTTCAGGCCTCATCTGGAATATTGTGTCCAGTTCTGGACACCCCAGTTCAAGAAGGATACTGCCAAGCTAGAATGTGTCCAGAGGAGGGCAACCAAAAGGGTCAAAGGCCTGGAAACCATGAAGCCCTCTGAGGAGTGGCTTAGGGAGCTGGGTATGTTTAGTCTGCAGAAGAGAAGGTTAAAAGGGGGCATGATAGCCATGTTTAAATATGTGAAAGGATTTATTAGGGAAGATAACATAAGCTTTTTTTCTGCTGCTCCAGAGATTAGGACACAGAGCAATGGATTCAAACTTCAGGAAAAGACATTCCATCTAGATGTTTGGGATAGCTTACTGAGGACAAGAGCAGTTTGACAGTGGAATCGGCTGCTGCCTGGGAGGGTGGTGGAGTCTCCTTCTTTGGAAGTCTTTAAACAGAGGCTGGATGGCCATCTGTCAAAGGGAGAGCTTTGATGGAGTCTTTCTGGATTGCAGAATGAGGTTAGACTGGATGGCCCTTAGGGGTCTCTTCCAGCTCTGTGATTCTATGATTCTGTGTGAAACATGTTTCCTCCCACAGCCAATGAAAAAGAGTGGAATGCCTTCAGATGTCCAGCATTCTCTCTCCCCCTGCCTCCGTATTTTCAATAAAACAATTTAAATCAAAATTATGCGCTTCTTTCTTTCTTTCTTTTAGAAATTTGAAGTTTAGTAGTTAATTTTTCAATCAAAACTTATTGCTACACCTTATTATATCTGGCCAAAGCAGAACAGAATGGTACCATCCCTTCCCTTGGTCTCAACATTATACTCTTACTGATGCAGCCCAGAATCACATTGGCTTTCTTAGCTGCTGCATCACACTGCTGACTCATGTTCAGCTTGTGGTCTTCTAAGACTCCTAGATCCCATTCATACAGACTGTGGTCAAGAATGTGTGTCACCCATCCTATACTTGTGCATTCCATTTTTTTTCCTGCCCAAGTGTAGAACCTTACATTTCTCCATGTTGAAATTTATTTTGTTAGTTTTGGCCCTGTTAACATCATCTTTAAAGGATCTTTAAAGGATGTCTGAATTCAAATTGAACTTGGGAGGCTGGAGATTTCAGCCCAAACTAACAAAATGCATTTCAACTTTGATAAATGCAAGATACTAGATCTTGGCAGGAAAAATGAAATACAGGAATATAGGATGGTTGACACCTTACCTGATAACAGTATAAGTAAAAAAAGATCTAGAGCTCTTAGTGGGCCCAAAGCTAACCATGAGTCAACCCTGTGATGCAGCAGCCAAAAAGGCCAATGCAATTCTAAATTGCATCAGTGGTTGTGAGGTATCCAGATCAAGCAATGTAGTAGTATCACTCTGTTCAGCTTGGATCAGAACTTACCTGGAATACTGTGAATATTGACCAGCTAAGACACATTTAGAGGAGGGTAACTAAGAGGGGACATAATAGCCATGTTTAAATATCTGAAAGGATGTTGTTACCCTGTTATCTGGGGGTCCCGGGAAGGGCACCCAAATAACCAAACAACAACACAACTTTGGGGAGAATTAGCTGGAGCACTCACTAAAGCTAGCGAGAGGCAGGGTCACTTAGCAGGGATCTTGCAACCCAGTGTCTACGGGGTCAGGTCAGTCAAGCAGTCGGACAGTTTTAAAATAGCAAAAACGATGTTTTATTAAGTACAGACAAACAGTAAAGACACCACAATCTCACACACCTAACAGAAGAATTGGAAATAGGGATTTTTGGGGGAAATGGGTGATAAAACACCTGTCTCGTACTCCTGAAGAAGTTTGAAGATTGAGCTCATTGGGGTGCAGGGAACAAAGCTCAGAGCAGTTTGCTGAGGGGAGCTCGCCAGACAAAGCGGCAGCAAGGAGGGATGGAAGTCCGGAGCGATCCGAGGGGTCCTGGCAGTTTGAGCGATCCGAGGTGGTCTCGGAATCGGGGAGTTTTTATAGGGTGAATTGTGACTGCAGGCCATGCCTTACTCGGTGAGAACAATGCGAGTTTGGAGCGGGACAAAACTTTGGAAAAGGTCAAGTTTAACATGATGGGCTTAGCACAGAATCAACAATAGTGTAGCCAGTATGCAAACGCACAGTACTTAGTCCGGCTTTGTAAGACTATCGGCTCAGCGCCGGGCGCCTTTGTTAGTGTCGCGCTTAAGCAAAAGGGTGTTTGCAGGAGAGGTCCCTGAAGCAACGGAGTGGCTCTGTTCTGCCTGCCTGGGTGGAGAATGGAATGTCCAACAATTACCGGCCGCGCCTGTTTACGTGCTTGTCCGGAGGCCTCGCAAACACATGGAGCGGGGGGGGGGGCAGAGGAAGGCCACATGGTTTTGATATCAAAAATGATATTGAGTGCTATCACTGGGTAGGCCTGGGCTGAGGTAACAATGTCATATCAAAGAAGGAACAGGCTTGTTTTCCACTGCTCCAGAGACTAGGACAAGGAGCAATGGATTCAAGTTGCAGGAAAAGAGATTCCACGAACTTCAAGAAGAACTTCCTGATGATCAGAGCTGTCCAGCAGTGGAATATGTTGCTGCCTCCATGGAGTGTAGTGGAGTTTCCTCCTTCTTTGGAGGTTTTTAAGCAGAGGCTGAATGGCCATCTGTTGGGAATGCTTTGGTGGGTGTTCTTGCATAGCAGGGGGTTGGACTCGATGGCCCCGGGGGTCTCTTCCAGCTCTGTGATTCTCTGATTTTTGACTAAGATGGTGACACCAGATGCTATGAGGAATGACTTAAAGGAGGTGGGTATGTTTAGGCTGGAGAATGTTCGTGCTTTAGCCGTGTACTCTTGCGTGACGGGGGGTTGGTCCAAATTTCCCTTGTTGCCCCTTACAGCTCTATGATTCAACTATCATGGCTGTATACTTTAATATGAAGTGCAACTTTGTATACCATTATCTTTTTAGAGGGGTGTTTATAATGCAAAGTCCATTTAAAATAATTTTTAAAAGTGAAATCGTGCAGCTCTGCCCTATAACTTCATTTCCCTTGGGGAAACAGGGAGCATGTTCGAAGAGTTCTGTTCAAATGGAAGGAAGGGCTCTCCTCCACTTCTTATCTCCCATTAGTAAGAATCACAGAGAGCTTTCAAAGTGAAAGCTCCCTTAAAACTTCTGCAAAGAGCACCCTACCCAAGCTTTTCCTGGAAGGGGAAGGAGATTCCCAGGGTATCTCGCAGCCTCCCCCAGCGGCTTCGCCCCAGGAGAGAGCGTTTCATCCTGAGCCTCTTAATAGCTTCCTATGAGTGTGAGATGGAGTTCAAGGCAGGAAGCTCGCAGCACCTGAAGTCTTAGGAAATCTGTAGTTTGCTGCACCGTGACGAGCAGGCCGTGGATAAGAACATCAGAAGATAGGGCTGCCAGATCTTGTCCTGAGTGTCCGGTTTTCATGGGAGATAAGGGTGCAAATTCTCCAGTTTTGGCAGGCTCAGCTCAGGGAAGAGGACGGGGCTTGGTGCAAATCTCTAGCTCAGCTGGGGCCATTTCCGCACTGGACTGTTATAGCGCTATGATTCCACTTGCAACATCCTATGGAATCCTGGGGCTTGCAGTTTCGGGAGGGGCCAGCTGGCCCCTCCCGAAACTGCAAACCCCAGGATTCCATAGGATGTTGCAAGTGGAATCATAGCGCTATAACAGGCTAGTGCGGAAATGGAGAGCAGGAGCAGTGATGGCTTTAAGTCTTTGACTCCAAGTCTCTACCTTCAAGTCTCAAGTTGAGTCTCAAGCCCTTGCAAGGTAATTTCAAGTCAATTCTCAAGTCTAGGAGCCAGTTTCTGAAGTGGAGAATAAGATCCTCCTTACTTCCCATTACTGAAGCTTCAAAACCTTTGGAACACGTGCGTCAAACACAAGGCCCGCAGGCCAAACCTGGCCTCTCCAGGCCATTCATGTGGCCCTCGCCCCTCTCCTGCAGCTGCTACACTCCCTTTGCCTGGTGAGCCTGATCCCCACATTGTCCCTGTCCAAGTCTTGCTGTCAGAGCGTTACTGCAGGTTACCATGGCCACGTGGCTTGCAAAAGTTGGTCAGAGGAGCAGTCAGAAGTAGAAGTAGATTGCGAGTGCTGACTGCTGGCCCCTCTTCAGAATATGGTCAACCGGGGCCCCGCAAAGTGGGGGTCAGGCTCACCAGGTACAGAGAGGGGCAGGGGGGCAGAAAGAGGCACAAGGGAGGGGGAGGGCAGAAAGAGGCACAGAGAGGGTCTGGAAGCTGAAAAAAAAAACAGAGAGGGGCTGGGGGGCAATTTGCAGAGGTATAGGAATCATAAACTACAATCAAATATCCCCAAAATGTCCAAGGAAAGAAAAGTTGATGCAGAAGGAAAGCTCCAGAGACCAGGACAAGGAGCAATGGATTCAAGCTGCAGGAAAGGAGATTCCACCTGAACCTCAGGAAGAACTTCCTGACGGTCAGGGCTGTCCAACAGTGGAATCTGCTGCCTCAATGGAGTGTGGTGGAGTCTCCTCCTTCTTTGGAGGTTTTTAAGCAGAGACTGGATGGCCATCTATCAGGAGTGCTTTGAGGGTGTTCCTGCATGGCAGGGGGTTGGACTGGATGGCCCCTGGGGTCTCTTCCAACTCTACATTTCTATGATTCTATGATTCTATGAAGGCAATTTAAAAACCAATAATAATTGAATGCAGGGGCAATTATTTACTATGATAAAAGAGTAGATGCATTTATATAGTCTTGCAGATACAGCCAGCCCTTGGAGGGCAACCATAATGTTGGTATGGCCCAAGATGAAATTGTGTTTGACACCCGTGCTTTAGAAGGAAGGATCTTTCCCTGCACTCCGGGGCTGAGTCTTGCCTTCTGTTGTTAGGAAAATGTTGAGAAGGCTCCTCCGATATGCAGCAGGGAAGGACCGCTGAGCAGACCTCAAGCCTGTTGCCTTGCACGTTTGCTGTTCCCCTCCGAGAAATGGCCCAAGTTTTCCAGAGCGATCTTTGCAAGGTCCTGGAAAATTCCAAATGTACCAGATATAGAACAATGGATTTCAGAAACAGTAGAACTGAAACAATTCGATTTACTTTCACATCATATAAAAGGAAAACAAACTAATCAAACAGAAAAAAATTGGGAACCAGTAATAACACATGCTAATAGATAGGCTTACTGATTTTAACTTTAGACTCTATGTAATGCTATTTGTTATGAGGGCAAAAGAAAACTGAGACTTGATTAGTAACTGATTATTTTGATTAAGTAGATGGACAAACACATGACACATGGAGTTGTTTGAAATATCCCGAGTTGGATGGGAAGAGGTTTTCTTTACACATATTGTAATAATCTAGATAGAAAACAACAAGATTTTGTAAAGAAGGACAAAGAAAGTACTCAGACATAAACTTTTATTCAGATGTAAGATGAGGGGAGTTTCTCATATAATGGGTAAAAACGAAACAGTGTAGAAAAAAGATTCTGGATAGACAACAATAGGAAATCAAAAAATGAGGTAATTTAAGCTTATTCAACAACTTCCCAATAGATAACGAATAAGGATTGTGAATGAAATTTCTTGTATTATGATCAGTGTAATGTATTTTTTTGGAAATGTTGAATACAAGGAAAAATTCAAAAAGTGTTTATTTTTTAAATTATATGAATGTTTTTATTATTAATAATAATAATAATAATAATAATAATAAGAATAAGAATAAGAATAAGAATAAGAATAAGAATAAGAATAAGAATAAATAAGAATAATAAGAAGAAGAAGAAGAAGAAGAGGAAGAAGAAGAAGAAGGAGGAGGAGGAGGAGGAGGAGGAGAAATGGCCCAAGTTTTAGGATTTGAGACATATCATCGTGTGACCAGCAGGCAAAAAGAGATGGAGTTGTAAGGCTTCCGGATGAATGTGTTATGTGACTGAACCAAGGGCAGCAAGTCAGTCACTAAAAATATACAAGTCATGAGTTGAGACAAGTCAGTGTGCCATTTATTGCCAAGTCAAGTCCAAGTCCAAGGAGCCTTGGTGGCACAGTGGTTAAATGCCAGCACTGCAAGCCACAAGGTTGTGAGTTCGATCCTGCCCGGCTCCAAGGTTGACTCAGCCTTCCATCCTTTCGCAGGTCGGTAAAATGAGTACCCAGCTTGTTGGGGGTATGTATAGAAATGTTTCGAAATACATGCTATTTGTAAGTTGTTCGCCGCCTCGATCCATATGGAGAGGCGGGATACAAATAAATAAAAAAATAAAAAAAATAAAGTCGAATCACTGAAGTGACTTGTGTCTGACTTGAGTCTGAATCAATTGACTTGAGTCTACATCACCAGCAGGAGCTTGCTACAATTTCAAAGGCTCAATTGATTTGCTGCAGCAGGTTGCAAACACTCTCCAAGGAGTCTTTGCATTTAGTTAGCTAGGTTCTTCTTTTCCTCCTAGTTGTTGTGGTGCCAGGGCTTACCCTCCGCTCTGCATCCACCTCCTGGATAGAGGGAAATAGCCTAGAATGTGTATATGTGCCTTCAGGTTGCCTGTTGACTTACAGCGACCCATTATAGGGTTCTCTTAGGCAAAGAATACTCAGAGGTGGTTTTGCCAGTTCCTTTCTCTGAAACAGAACCTACAGCACCTGGTATTTGTTAGAGGTCTCCTATCCAAGTGCTAACCTGGGCTGACCCTGCTTAGCTCCCAAGATCAGAGGGGACATAGCACCTTTAGCATATTTGGCCAGGCTGGACTAAATCTTCCTTATTCTGTCTCCCTAAGTAAGTGAGAAGGAATAATTCTCCAGTTAATCTTGTTGTAGGAACAGGACCTTTCACTAGATTTCTGGCCATTTCTGCACTGGACTATTATATCATTTCAAAACAAGAAGATATGTTTGGGTGTGTGTTTGAATGACATGCTGTGAGTACTGTGGCTAATTCTTAATGCATATGCTTACAGATATCACCGGGGCCATCCTAGGTCTCTGGGTTTGGCAGTGGCATAACTAGCATAAACAGCACTTAGGGCAAGTGTGGAAGTTGTGCCCCTACCTCCAGGACTGCTTCCTCCTCATTGTCTGCCACTTCTGGCACTGCTTTTTTGCACACACACCCCGGCATTGGCACCCAGGGCATGTATCCTACTTGCCCCACCCTAGATATGCCTCTGGGGTTCGAGCCAGAATCCTCAAGTCCTGGAAAGCTCTTGAACTGGCAACCCTTTTGGAAGAGCCCTGCTCTGCTGGAAGAGACCAAAGGCGGGTATTTCCGAGGGAGCAATGCACAAGCTCTCTATGGGCCAGCTCAGAACAGGACATGAACACAATCACTGGAACCCTCTTGATGTCATGTGCATATCATTTGTTTTACACATGCAGTTGCACCTTTTTGGCTGTTATGCAATGGCTGTATTCAGCCCATGATCGTGTTTGCAGAATTAGGCTATTTCTGCACTACATTGTTATAGTGCAATTACTGCACTTTCAAGATCCTGTGGAATTCTGGGGTTTGTAGTGTACTGAGGCCAAAGAGCTCCCTGGTTGAGAATTCTAAATGTCCCTCCATAAACTGCAAATCCCAGGATTCCACAGGCTGTTAAAAGTGGAATAATAGCACTGTAACAGTGTAGTACAGAAATGGCCTTAGAATCAGAGAATCATAGAGCTGGTAGAGACCCCACGGGTGATCCAGTCCAACCGCATTCTGCCAGGCAGGAAGACACAGTCAAAACATTCTGGATAGGTGGCCATCCAGATTCTGTTGAAAATCTCCAAAGAAGGGGACAATCATCATCCAGTTTTTTTTCTTTTGTCAGAAACAGATTGGGGGAAGTAATGAACTTGGCCATGAATTCTCTGCTCAACATCCAGCTAGGAATGTGCACCATCCAGTGGCTGGAATCCCGTTGGTGTCTTATGGGTGAATAAGTTTCCCCATGGAGGCAGTTGGACATTTTTAGTTGAGATTCTACATTGGGTTGGTGCAGGGGAAACCTATAACCACATAGCACGAAGTGGTTGTACAACATAATGTCACTGTTCTGCAGAATATTGACATTGTGCAACCAAGTGCATACCAGTGAATGTGCTCAGTCTCCACATTCCCATTTTATCAAGTGGCACATTGAAGGCACAGAGGAGTAGTAACACACTATCCACAAATACACAACCACTTGTGCAACAGTTACCAATTGTGAACAGAATACCAACGTCACACTTTGGCCAAGGAAAGTACAACTGAAAGTGTAAGGAAACTTAACATGTGTGTATGAGACCAACTGATTGTCAGCCTTTTGTCTGTTGCTTAACATCTACATTCATTTCAAGGGTGCAGAAGCAGAGTTACACATGTGGTGCCGCTGAGCACAGAGGTGCACATGTGCTTGGGATGGAAATCTGGTTGTGTGTTCACCTGCACCTCTAGGAGTGCATTCAGTTGCATGGCATCACCAGTCGACACAAAGGGTGCATAGCCAAATAAGCACAGAACAGTGGAGTTGATGCTAGAAAACCTCAATGTAGGATCTTAGCCCAAATGGCTTCCTCAGAGGGACCAGCCCCATGTGCTAACAAGGCACAAACATGTTCAAGAGGTAGTTTCCCCCTTCCTCCCTCCACAACCCCACAGAGCACAAATGGTGCCGTCATCCTATAAACTTGATACCGGCTGGAAATCCATCACACCCCTGCTCCGCTCCCCATTTGCTGTCCCTTACTCCGTTCCACAGATGGTTTTGATATTTCCACAAATCATATTTATACAAGCATACATAGTCTTGTATGTATGTGAGTGCATTATATGTATATATAAAATGACGGATACATTTATTTCCCCCAGGGAAGTCAGTAGAATTTATGAAGGGAAACAGTTACAGGGCTTCTTCTCTCTCTCTCTCTCTCTTTCTTGCCTTAACAAATTATATATATTGTTAAGGCAAGAAAGAGAAAGATAGATATATATATAAAAATCTGTTTGCTTTTTTCTGTATCTGCACATGTGCTCCTATGAGTGTTGGATTAAGAGAGAAGAGGTAAATTTGCCCCAAGATGCCTGCATGGCATTTCTCAAAAGTAAAACTGACACATAGATATCCCAGTTTGGATATCTACACTCCTTTGAATTTGGCATGCATTTCAAGTCTGGACCTGATCCAACAGGAAGTCTTCCCCTCCTCAAGCCCCTTAAAAAGGATGAGAAGAGGGCAAGTGCTGTGTAAGATCTCCACAGACAATAACATGCTACTGACAAGATTTGAATTCCTAGCAACGAATGATGTCTCTTCCAGTCCTCCAAACTAATGGAGCAATTTTTACTCTTTTTAAGCAGCCACATGCCCATGGAACTGGTGAACATTGGCATAAATGTTTTGGAATAGAACTCCTTCCAGGGATTGCTGGGTCAAAACTTAGCAAGAGTTGAGATCCTGTGTTGGAGTTCCATAGCATAAACCTTCAGATGTGGAGCTGCACATTTGTTGCACTATCTTGAATGGCAGAGGGTTGCACTGTTGAATGCACAGCTGTAGGTTCAAATGAGGACTCAAACGGAATGCAGGCATTCCACATCAAAGAAAAATGTCCAACTACTTAAAGTCATACAGTCTTAGAGTTGGAAGGGACCCCAGGGGCCATCCAGTCCAACTCTTCATATGGACAGTAATGTACTAAGACTCCCAGATACAATCAGCTTTCTGCATTTGTGGGCTTGACCTCAGTAGATTTGATTATTTGTGAGTTTCTCCAACCTGCTCCCACCTTGGGAACTTCTTTTCCAGGTGAACCTTCCCTCTGGGAGCTGTGATCAGGATGTGCAGCCCTTTAAAAATTTCCCTCTGGTCCTCCTTCTCCTCCACCAGCTGCTGCCTGCCCAGCTAAGGACAATTCACAGCCCAGTTTCTCAGCACCACAAACCCTCTTTAGATGTCCACCACACACTCAAGGAAGAAGATGGGTGAGATAGAGGAAGTATAGGGCCACCACATTGACCCATCCCCTTTCCCTCTCCTTTCCGTGATCTTGTTTGGATCTCAGATGCCTCCTGTCCCCACCAAGCCTCGGCCCCCTTCTCTCTCTCTCTCTCTCTCTCTCTCACACACACACACACAGAGCCATTTTGATATCTGTGATTTTTCCACTTCTGTCCTGTACCCCTAGCCCTAGTGAACGTGGATTGATTGATTGTACTTTTTACATATACTGCTTTCAAGCCAGCTGTCACCCATCCTAGGTGTGTGCATTTCATTCTTTCCATTTTTATCTGCTTTGAAAAAAATATTTGTGTATTTCCTGCCTAGGAAAACTTGTGTGGGCAAAGTTACTCATGCATGAGACACCAACAGAACTTCACTTGCCACAACAGAGGGCAGCTCTGGAGTGTGTGAATCAATAATGACGTGCATTCCTCAGAGAACGTACAAACGTTCTGTCATCTCTGAATGGCTGAAGCTGGTAATTCATGCTGAAAAGCTTATGGGTAGGGTGGCAAGCTTGAAAACTGAAGATGGCTCCTGTAGCTTTAATGGAGGAGCAGATGAGGGGATTCCAGCTTGCTATGTGGTTGCATGAGAAACAGCATCTCCTGAAATTTCTTCTTCTACACAACCATCAAAGGTGCAAGAACGCTCTCTGGTTTTCAGTCTAGCAACTCTACTCGCAGGGTATTTGCAGTCCAACTTCCAAGAGGACTTGGATAACTCTGCACTAAGATTTCTTTTCTAAAAAAAGACATATGACAACATTGCTTGGCTGGATCGCCCTGTATTTCTGGTTAGTGCTGGAACTCTGGATGTTCAAACTTTCCTCTCAATATCCAAAGATCGCATTTTGAGAAATTGCTGAATGTTTCGGTAGATCTTTTAAACATCTTGAATGCATGTCAGTCTTCTAGAGACTTGGGTATGTTTGTGTGAGTGTGCTCTCTCTCTCTCTCTCTCTCTCTCTCTCTCACACACACACACACACACACACACAGACATTCTGCTTCATTTCCACTGCAAATGGAAGCCTAGAGAAAAATAATGTTTATAGCATAGAAGTGAACCTGCAGCTGCAAAGCTATTAGCAAGGAAGGGAAGAGGGGGTGGAGGGTGAGGGATGGGCCCAGAGAGACCCTAAAAAGCTAAAGCAACTTGGAGCAAAGTCAACTCATTCCCCAGCAGCTGAGTCTTTCCAACGTGCCTCCCCTCTTCCACAATTCCTTCCCTTCCCAACCCCTGGATTTGGCAATGCCTTCTTCCTTCTACTCAAGGTTGCTGCCTGCCCTGCAAAGAATCCCTCACCCTTCCTGCAGTAACAGTTCCTCTGTCCAATCCTCCCAGGCCAGGGCTGGGAATAGAGGAGAAGAAAGTAGGGGTGGTGGTGATCGTGAAAAAGTGTCAGTGTGTCTTAACAAATTGTGCAAAGACCACTTCTTGCACATTCTGGGAAGAATGTCACTTTTGGCAAAGGCTAGCCTTTTGCATTTCAGTAGCACTTCTCAACTAAAATGGCAGTTGGGATGAAGGGGGAATGTTCATCTGCTCCTGGGCCTGGACAGGCTGGAGCTGTGCCTTTCTCATCTTCTCTCCCTCCGAGGCCAGGGCAGTGGTGGTTGAGATGGTGGGAGGCCCTTTCACCTGCTTCTGGGTAAATTGTACATTAAAGGCACTGATGAAGACTTGCACATCTGCATGGCTGGGATTTTGCCAGTGCAAACTATAATAAACCACTCTATTTGGCATTGGTAAGGCCTCATTTGGAATCCTGTGTCCAGTTTTGGGCACCTCAATTCAAGAAGGATGTCGACAAACTGCAACGTGTCCAGAGGAGGGCGACCAAAATGGTGGAGGGTCTGGAAGCCATGGCTGAGGGAGGTGGGTATGTTTAGTCTGCAGAAGAGAAGGTTAAGAGGCGATGTGAGAGACTTGTTTAAATATTTGAAGGGATGTCATATTGAGGAGGGAGTGGGCTTGTTTTCTGTTGCTCCAGAGACCAGGACAAGGAGCAATGGATTCAAGCTGCAGGAAAGGAGATTCCACTTGAACCTCAGGAAGAACTTCCTGACGGTCAGAGCTGTCTGGCAGTGGAATGTGCTGCCTCCATGGAGTGTGGTGGAGTCTTCTTCTTTGGAGATTTTTAAGCAAAGGCTGGATGGCCATCTTTTGGGAATTCCTGCATAGGGTATTCCTGCATAGCAGGGGGTTGGGTATTCCTGCATAGCAGGGCATAGATGGGTATTCCTGCATAGCAGGGGGTTGGACTCGATGGCCCCTGAGGTCTCTTCCAACTCTATGATTCTATGATTCTATGAACCCATTGAATAAACTCCTCAATGGAGAGTCAACGCATAGGTTAATGTGCTTGATGCATTGGTGAGAACTATTTCCACACTAGCCTGTTATAGCGCTATTATTCCACTTTCAACATCCTATGGAATCCTGGGGTTTGCAGTTTAGGGAGGGCCCTCAAAGGCTCTCCTCAAAGGACATCCTCAAAGGCCCCTCCCTAAACTGTAAACCCCAGGATTCCATTGGATTTTGAAAGTGGAATAATAGCGCTATAATATTCTAGTGCAGAAATGGACTCCATTTTAAGCAGGTTTAGGCACACCTGAAATGGCTATGCTGGTGGAATTTTGCTTACACAATCATGAATTGAATGCATACATTGCACAATGGTGAAAAAGTGCAACCTCACAGATAGGGGAAATTACAGCATGTGACACCAATAGGATCCTGTCTCTCTTCCCTCCCCATGGTTACACAGCCTTGGAACATGTACAACTTTGAATGTGGGGCTCCAGCAATATTCTTTAGTTTCCCTGCAGACAAACTGATTTTTCTCCCTGCTCTGTCTAGTACAGAAGCCAATTCTGCAAGTTGTGTCATTTATGTGTATGCGTGTGTGTGTGTGTGTGTACATTGTGTTTTAGCTGACACTCTTTCAAGCCAGCAGCCTGCTAAAACAGAAGGTAGAGATCCAAGCAGGAAAAGAAAATTTTGCAATGCAGGAGTCATAGGAAGGCGGACGGAAGGTTTTATGGGGAGCCCTCACCCCACCCTCGTAGGCAGGACTGTGAAAACACTTCACCAGCTCCTTTCTTTAAAATGCTTTTAGCAACTGCCTTTATGAGCCTCCAAAGAAACGTGAAACAGGAGAAACTCTAAACAGATGGACCTATAAAAAGCGCTGGGTTTGGATTGTCAGATATTATAGTTCTCCTGGCCACAGTTTCCAAAAAGCACACACATGTACATTATCTCTCCCTCATGCATGCCCATGCACTTACAGCCATGCGCGCACATGCACACACATGCACGCACACACACACATACACAGAGACATTCACACCTAATCAATGTGAACACAGAAGCACATTGCAGTTTACACAACAGTTTACACAACTACATTCTTTTCATAAGGTTCTGCATGAGAAATTGGCCAGAATCCTATTGACATCTTACACAATTTAAGTTCCCCTATGGAAGTGCTTGGACATTTTTGCAACAGCTGTATTCATTTCAAGGCCACTGAAGCAGAGCTGCTCAGAGGGGGTAGTGTGCATGGATGTGCATTGTTCATACACATACAAACGCATATTGGGTATCATATTTGGTTATGGGGTATTGCAATCTGCTCATGCAGTGGCATAGTAAGAGCTTTTGCTGCCTGGGACAAAAAGAGCCCCTTCTTCCCCATGTGTGCCCCACTCCCCTTTCCTGGACTTGGGGGCCAGCCATCCCTCCCTCTGCTCAGCAAACTCCACCATGCTCCTGCCTTACCTGCTCCTGCAGGTTTCTCCATGGCTTCTGGTCACTCTGGGTCAGAAGATGAGCAGCCATCTGGGCAGCTCAATCAGGGGCTTGGAGTATCTGCAGATGGCCGCCGGGTTAAAATACATCCCTGCCATGGCGGTGGCAGTGGCTGCCAGTCTGTTCAGCTGGGGCAGGCCAGTGAAGAGGTTTCTGTCGGCAGTGGCAGCGGAAGTGGTGGCCACAGGTCAGCCGAGGATGTCACTGATGCTTTGCAAGGTGCCAAGCAGGAGCTGGGTCTTGAGGTCGCAAAGGGCACTGGGTGCCTTAAAGCCAGCGGGGCTCTGGAGGGCTTAGAGGAAGAGGGAGGTCTTCATCGTGGCCCTGTTATAGAGGCCTGTTGGTGCCCCCAAAAATGTGCTGCCCAGAGCAGACTACCCCACCTCCCCGGCTACCCCACTGGTCTCTTAAGTCTGCGTTGGGCAACCACCATGTAATTCTTGGGATGTACCATTATGTCCATCTCCTTGGTCTAGGATCTTAGCCTTACTGAGGGATGTGTCACTTGCTACCTGGAACACATTCACTGTGCAGAACATGTTACTAGGTGCTATGCTGACATCTTGCCTGTGAAAGCATTATGTGGAAATTGCACACTGAGATGTGTCTTAAAACTTGTGGGTGGCAAATTGGGAGGGGTAGCTAATACCCTGGAGGATAGGATCAGAATTCAAAATGATTTTAACAGATTAGAGAGCTGGGCCAAAACTAACAAAATGAATTTCAACAGGGAGAAGTGTAGGGCCCTTTTCTCATGGCATTTTCCATGCAAAAGAGGGCCTGGAGCATCGCACAATTGTGAGAAGCGATCTGCACGACGCACTCACAATAGTGCGACGCTCCAGGGGTTGGCAGGCGCCGATCACGCACCTTTTCATTTTTGGCTAGAAGCAAAAAATGGTGCGTGATCACGCATTGCTCCCGGGCCCCGTGCACACTTACCTGGTGTGCGGAGCCTCCGGAGCTGAGCCGGTAGTGCTTCCTGCCCCAGCGCAGCCTGGGAAACTCCCAGGCTGCTCTGCAGAAGGAAGAGGTGGGGCTCTCGCATGAGCAGGCAGCTCCTGTGGAGCCGAAGGACCCCGGATGCAAGAGCCTCTTGCTGGAGGCTGCTTGTGCGATCCCTGCACCCCAGCGCTGGAAGAAGGTAAGGTGCGGAAAGGGCCTAAGGTACTGCACAGGGACAGAAAAAATGAAATGCACAGATACAAGATGAGTGACACCTGCCTTGACCACAGTATGCTTGAAAAGCATCTAGGAGTCTTAGTAGACCACAAGCTGAACATGAGTCAGCAGTGTGATGATGCAGCTGAAAAAGCCAACATGATGCTGGGCTGCATCAATAAGAGTATAGTGTCTAGGTCAAGGGAAGTGATAGTACGGCTCTATTCTGCCTTGGCTGGACACCACCTGGAAAATCATGTCCAGTTCTGGACACCACGATTCAAGAAAGATATTGACAAGCTGAAATGTGTCTGGAGGAGGGTTACCAAAATAGTAGAAGGCCTAGAAATTATGTCCCATTTGGAGTGGCTTAGAGAGCTGGATATGTTTAACCTGGAAAAGAGAAGGTTAAGAGGTTGTCGAAAGACTAGGATATGGAGCAATGACTTCAAACTTCAGGAAAAGAGATTCCACCAAAACATTAGGAAGAACTTCCTGATGGTAAGAGCAGGTTGACAGTGAAATACGCTGCTTTCTGAAGTGTGGTGGAGCCTCCTTCTTTGGAGGTTTTCAAGAAGAGGTGGGATGTCCATCTGTCGGGAATGCTTTTGATCGTGTCTTCTTGCACGGCTGAATGGGGTTGGACTGGATGGTCCTTGTGGGACATTTTAAAAGCAAGTAGAAATGCAGGAAGACAGAGGATAACTCAGGACTGTCTCTGCCAAATTGGGATAAGTGAATGGTGTGAAAACTGCATAATGCTGGTGGTGGGGATTCAGATGTGTTGAGAAAGAACCAGTCTTGTCAAAGCTTGTGGGGTCAAAGGAGGGTTGAGGAAATGGGACAACATGAAGGGGAAAAACAAAGCCAGCCATGGTGTTTTGCAAAAAAGGATGGAGAAAAAATGGTGGAACTTGTAAAAACAAATGAGCCGCAGGCACTCTGGCTGGGTCAGGGAAAGGCTGCTAGTGGCAGGAAGGCCTAGAGCCAGCTAAGCCCATTTGTAAATGAAATAAGATGGAGGATTGGGTGGGGGGAGTTGTCATTGGGCAAGATGGTGTGTACAGAGGAAAAACTGACTCTCTCTCTCTCTCTCTGTTTGATTGGAACTGTGATTGGAACTTGGGGAAAATTCCCTTTTTGGACAATATTTCCCAGAATCCCCCAGCCAGGTTTTGCAAAACCTGAGCTGCCAATCCACTGCCTGGGATTGCTGACCTGGTGCTGCTACAGGAACTTGTCAGTTTGTAAGACCCCGCTTTGGGAGTCCCCAATGTCAGCATGGTTTGGAGGGACACCATACCTGACTGGCAACACATTTTATTGGCTCTGATATCAAATTCAAGCCTGAGAGGCGACAGAGAGGTCAAAACGAGCGAAGGAAAGAATTTGACTGCAAATGTGAAAAGTATAAGTCAACTCCAAAATTCCTTCAGGTAAGACTGAGTCATTTGTCAGGCAAATGCACACCATTCCTGTGGATAAGAGGCTTAAATAGAAGCTGGACTTTTCCAGGGAATCCAACTGTGAGGAGCCCACCAGGACACTGATTGACAGCTATCCATCCCTTGTACACCTGGATTCTTTCCTCTGTCCTCACAGCACCCACAATAGACAGCTATTACAACACCCATCACGTCTTTGTCAATCAAAGCACTAAGCTCATCAACAGGCGAAAGACCCATTGTCCACAACAGGTTCCCTTTGTCTTGCATCTGGAACCTTCACAGCCACAAGGCATTTTCAGGGTGCAAATACCCCTGATTTGAGGAGGCCCAGGGCAGTCTCTCGAAGGTCTACCCATCACTCTGTCCGTCTGGCTCCTGAATGAGGACTGTCCTTAGGTCCTACCTAAGCCAAAGCACATTTCTGCCTTTCACTACTCTTCTGGACTGGTAATTATAAATCCCCCCAAACTCCTCAGCCTCTCTATAATTTTTCCTCTCTTTCTCTTTCAGCTAGCTCTGGTGTGAATGTGTGATTGTGTGTATTTTGTGTGCATGCATGAGTGAATTCCCCTCAATAAAATAATTTATTAGACAATTTTGCTTGGTTTTTGGCTTCACCTGATCCCGTAAACATTGGGTAAAAAGATCTCGCTAGGTTACCCTGCCTCTCGTAGTGCTACAGCTTGTGCTCTGGCTAATTCCCATTCCCCATTATTTGGAGCACATTGAGGTGTCCCCCATGGGACCCCAGAAATCAGGGTAACAAGTTGGAATCCAAAACAGCCTCAAAGCCAATGTGGTAGATGTTGGGCATTGCTGCATGGGTGCCTTTGTGCAGCTGTGCTCATTTCTTAAAATCAGTGCAAGCATCCCAGGAGAAAGCTAGCTGATTTCTGGCTCTCCCCACACTTGCACTGCCCTCTTGCCAGCTGTCTCTGCACAAGGTGCTTAGCAGCCATGTCTCAGTAGCCAGGAATGGCGTCTCCATCTATTGGTCAGAAACTTCTTTGCCAAAGGGGCTTTATTACTACAGCACAGCTCCCACCATTGCTGCTGCTGAGCTAGCTGTGGAAATATGGCTCACAAAGCTGTTGAGCCAATCCCTAACTTTGAGTCTTTCCTACTGTGCAGACATCTTCCTTTCACCCCATTCCCTTCTGTGGTGCCTGGACGCTCCCTTTGGCCATGGACACTGGAATGGGGTGGGGGCTTGAGACCCCCCCTATGACCAGGTTGGTGAGGCTGAACCCCTTCTGAAGTGTTTGAGCAAAATTGGATTGTGATGACTCCTGTGGAATTGAACCTCCTCGGGAATCTTCAGAGAGAAGGTTATTAAATGGTAAAGCATAAAGGATCTGGTTATTGAGAGGCGCAAAATGAGGGCACTGACTCTCCAAAGAAAAGCTCTGCCTGCCCAAGGAAATTAGTCCCCAAATTTCTAGTACAGCAGTCACTTAAAAAACCAGTTGAGGTCAAATGGAGAGTGAAATCTTCATATTTCATAGAATTATGGTGGTGGACGAGACCACAAGGTGCCAGAGTCTGTCCCTGAGACTAGTTCAGCACCATGGATAGCTCCTTTAAATCTTGGTCTAAAACCTGGAGTGTATTCAATGCCCTGCTGACATGGATACCCCTAGGCATCCCTGATTGTTTACCTCCCCTTGGAGAAAACCTTGGATCATAGACTCCTAGAACTGGAAGAAACCACCAGGGCCATCCAGTCCAACCCCCTTCTGCCATGCAGAAGACACAATCAAAGCACTCCCAACAGATGGCCATCCAGACTCTCTTTAAAAACCTCCAAAGAAAAAGACTCTATCCCATGCTGACCCAACAGTGTATTCCACTGTCCAACAGCTCTTACCCTCAGGAAGTTCTTTCTAATGTTTAAGTGGAATCTCTTTTCCTGGACTTCGAATCCATTGCACCGTGTCCTAGTCTCTGGAGCAGCAGAAAACAGACTTGCCTCATTTTCTATATGACACCCCATCAAATACTTAAACATAGCTATCATGTCCCTTCTAAACCTTTTCTTCTCCAAGCTATACTTGTCCAGCTCCTCAAGCTGCTCCCCGTAGGGCTTCATGGTTTCCAGACCTTGTACCAGTACATATATCAGTATCCAAAGGGATCTTGTCGCACCTTTGAAATTAACTGAGAGGAAGAGTGTGTAGCATAAGCTTTCTGAGCAGACGTGGTATATTGTTGGGGCTTTTTTTGAATAGAAGGTGGATAGCCATCTCTCAGGAGTATTTTAGCAGTGGATTCGAGGAGAAGGCCTTTGGGATCTCTTCCAACCCTATGATTCAGTTTCAGTTATAGTCCACTAAAACGTACCCCTACACATGTAAACTAGCCTCTGCACACATACCCAACAACTGTCCTCCCATTTCCCCCCTTGTCCTCAACATACTTCAGGCCCTGCAAACTGTGTTCAAAGTGGAAAACCAGTTTGGGCTCCAGTAACTCAGCTGGAGGGAGAGGAGAGAAGTTGGTGGGATCTTGCCCTTCCCTCTAGGCTCAGGGAAAAGCAAAGCACTGCTGCTTTTCCTGGCTTATGTGTTCTTCCTCCTTCATTACTTCTTCCCATCTGTCCACACTCTGCCAGGATGTTCTGGTTTTCGTATGAAAAATATAGGAGGGTGCGATACACATTTTATGCAAACTGCTGTCCTCTTGTCTCATGTGGTGATGGGAACATGTATGTAGCCAGCCCATGAATTGGGAGGGGTTGCTAATATGCCAGAGGACAGGATCAAAATTCAAAATGACCTGGATAGATTGGAGAGCTGGGCCAAGGCTAACAAAATGAATTTCAACAGAGAGAAGTGTAAGGTCCTACACGTAGGTAGAAAAAATGGAATACAGAAATATAGGATGGGGGACACGTGGCTGGATAGCAGTACGTGTGGAAAGGATCTAGGAGTCTTCATAGACCACAAGCTGAACATGAGTCAGCAGTGTGATGCGTCAGCCAAGAAAGCCAATGCAATTCTTGGCTGCATCCATAGGAGTATGGTGTCTAGATCGAGGGAGGTACTGGTACCACTCTACTCTGCTTTGGTGAGACCTCATCTTGAATACTGTGTCCAGTTCTGGGCACCCCAATTCAAGAAGGACACGGTCAAGCTGGAGCAAGTCCAGAGGAGGGTGGCCAAAAGGGTGAGGGGCCTGGAAGCCATGAAGCCCTATGAGACTTAGAGAGGTGGGTATGTTTAGTCTGCAGAAGAGCAGGTTAAGAGGGGATATGAGAGCCATGTTTAAATATTTGAAGGGATGCCATGGAGAGGAGGGAGAGGGCTTGTTTTCTGCTGCTCCAGAGACCAGGACAAGGAGCAATGGATTCAAGCTGCAGGAAGGGAGATTCTTCCTGACGGTCAGGGCTGTCCAGCAGTGGAATCTGCTGCCTCGGAGTGTAGTGGAGTCTTCTTCCTTGGAGGTTTTTAAGCAGAGGCTGGATGGCCATCTGTCGGGAGTGCTTTGAGGGTGTTCCTGCATGGCAGGGGGTTGGACTGGATGGCCCCGGGGGTCTCTTCCAACGTTACATTTCTATGATTCTATGATTCTATGAAGACAGAAAGGATGAACTGGAGCAAAGGAAATGTGATAGGGTTGCCAGGTCAGGATAGGGTCAGGACCTGAGAGTTTAGCACCAAAATATGAGACCTAAGGGTAACCTCTTGTGAAGTCACAGGATATGGGACCAAGTGGTGTTATGAGGATGACCTCACCAGGCATGGTTCTTTGAAATGTCTTTAAGCACGAGATATGAAGCACCCATTACTGTTGCACAAAGTGAGCTATTTAAAAGATACACACACCCCTCTCAAGGCTGGCGTTCTATTCAGCTTTATGATAGTGTAAGGGCCTAAATACCCCAATGACACCAGATCCTGTCTGACTTTGGAAGCTAAAGAGGGTCAGCCCTGGTTAATATATTGTTAGGCTATATTTCAGAGGAAGAGAGACTGGCAAAACCATCTCCGAGTACTCCTGGCCTAAGAAAACCTTGATTGTCCCTATTAAGAATGGCACAGGGCAGCAGCAGATGTGGTGGCAAATAATCCACAGATAATCAAGTCTGTGAAAGCTGAGCCCAGGGATGTGAATGGCTCATTGCACATACACCTTTCAAGGCAGTACTCTCACCCCAAGATTCCTCTTCCTCAACCTGGGAACTGCAGATGAGGGTCCAGGCTCTGACACTTGGCAACTCTAAGCCATTAAACTGATGGTGGAGGTGACGACGACGACGTGGTATTTGCCATTTACAAGTTTTGTCCGCCTTCTTGTATTCCCCAGTCTTGCATACCCTACGGGAGGCATTGACCATCCCCTGCCCCGATGTGTCAAAATGGCAAACGGTGCTTTGTGTAACCACGGGGCCAACTTCCCCAGCTAGCTGTTGGCTGCATCCTTGGATCTTCTTGGTTCCCACCCAGCTGGCCGCCCCCCACTTCATTTTCCAGTTGCCTCTTCTTTCCCTCTCCAGGCCTCTCCCACTTCTCTTGGCTTCTCTGCTGCTGAATCTTCCGATGGGCCAAGCCCATGCCTCGACCTTTCCTTGAACTAGACATACTTTTGTGTGCACAAGCACACACACAAACACACACACAGATAAACTTCCACCCACCTCCCCTCTGCCTCTTGGGCTCGTGTGGGTGTGCAGGGAACATGCAAGATTTGTTGAGCAGTGCAGAATTGTCAGTTAACACTCCATTGAACACCAGCTGGGTTGCCAACTTTTTAAAGCTGCCTGGGGTCCTGGGGAGAGCAAGCGTGGGGTAGCAGTTTGAGTACCGAGCTAGGAGGCCAGGATCATGGACTCAGGCCATTTCCACACTAGACTGTTATAGTGCTGTTATTCCACTTTCAACATCCTGTGGAATCCTGGGGTTTGCAGCTTAGGAGGGGGCCTTTGAGGATGGCCTTTGAGGCCCTTCCCTAAACGGCAAACCCCAGGATTCCATAGGACATTGAAAGTGGAATAACAGCACTATAACACTCTAGTGTGGAAATGGCCTCAGAGTACCGGGCTAGGAGGTCAGCATTCAAATCACCATCTGTCCGTGGAAACCCACTGAGTGACCTTGAGTATGCCACACTGTCTCAGCCATAGTGGAAGGCAACAGCAAACCTGTTTTGAACAAATCTCGCTAAAGGAAACCTGGGTGTGGGGAGTGTGGCCAAGATTCCAAAAAAGCAATATGGAACAGCCAAAGTTCATCACACGCGGGGTTGGCAATCAGGAAGGAGTTTTAAGCTTATGTGCTAACTAAATACAAAAGTATTGATTTTTAATTAACTCAGCCATGTATTTCTCTGTAAAATTAATGCCTGGAATTGACAATTGCAACCATGAATACCTAACCTAGGCCATTTCCACACTAGGCTGTTATAGCACTATGATTCCACTTGCAACATCCTATGGAATCCTGGGGTTTGCAGTTTCGGGAGGGGCCGGCCGGCCCCTCCCGAAACTGCAAACCCCAGGATTCCATAGGATGTTGCAAGTGGAATCATAGCGCTATAACAGCCTAGTGTGGAAGCACCTCCTGACTTACTCATCTATAATTAATTCATATTCATGATTGCTATGCATTCAATAATGCAGGGAATACAGAGGGATCATAAAAGTCTTCCAGTCTTGACTTACCAGGCAGCAGCTGCTAGAATCATAGAATCCTAGAGCTGGAAGAGACCCCAAGGGCCATTGAGTCCAATCCCATTCTGCCATGCAGGAATACACCATCAAAGCACTTCCTTTAACAATTGGCCATCCAGCCTCAGTTTAAAAATCTGCAAAGGAGACTCCATTACACTCCCAAGTATCAGCGTATTCCACTGTCAAACTGCTCTTACCATCAGGAATTCCCTCCTAATGTTAAAGGGGAATCTATTTTCCTGAAGTTTGATGCCATTGCTCCACATCCTAGTCTCTGGAGCAGCAGAAAACGAACTTGCACCATCTGGCCTGGTGTCTCTATCTCATTATTTAAGTTTAGCTGCACTCCCACAGGTAAAGCCTCTGGCTCAGTTTTCCATGCTTCTCCTCCCTCTGTTTCTATCTCCTGTCTTGATGAAGACTTCTGGAAAACTCAAATGCTTATACCTTATTGTGGAATTGTGATTGGTTTGAATAAAGGCATTGTCAGTCAGATTTTTATTTATTTCAAAGGATTTTATCTTGTAGCTGAGAGAGCCAGTATTTTATAGCAAAGAACCAGCATGGTGTAGTGATTTGAGTGTTGAACTAGGACTCTGAAAACTAGCGTTTGAATCCCTGCTTGGCCATGGAAAGCCACTGGGTGACCTTGGGCAAGTCACACTCTCTCAGCCTCAGAGGAAGGGAAAGCCAAACCCTCTGTGAAAAAATGTTGCCAAGAAGACACCATGATAGGTTTGGTTTAGGATTGCCATAAATCTGAAACAACTTGGAGGCACAGAATAATGGCAAGCTGAACAGCAGGAAGAGGAAGCTACTATGATCTGTTGTTAATGCAGGAACAGCAGACAAGATTTATGAAAAAGGTTTATTGTGGAAGATGTTTTTGTGGAGTGCAGCATGGGATGCTATATGAATAGAATCTCGGAAGGGACCACAAAGATCATCTAGTCCAACCCCCTGTCGTGCAGGAACGCACAGCAAAAGCATTCCCGAGAGATGCCCATCCAACCACTTTTTAAAGACCTTCAAAGAAGGAGAGTTCCCCATCCTCCCAGGCAGTCTGTTCCATTGTTAAGCAGCTTTTAACAAATACACATACAACACACACAAAGTTCTTCCTAATTGTTTAAGTGGAATCTCTTTTCCTATCATTTGAATCCCCTGGTTCATGTTTTAGTTTCTGAAGCAGCAGAGAACAAGCTGGCTCCATTGGCTCCATGACATCAGGACAAGTCTTTCTTTTTTACACACACACACACACACACACACACACACACACACACCTTTCATAAATCATGAGGGCAAATGGCAATTAATCGTTGCCAATTAAATCCCTGCTGTTCAGAGTTCTCACTGAACTTGATTGCCCTTGAACTTTGCCTGGAGATGTCACCCACTGTAGCTCTTGCACTGTATGTCCGGATTCCTGTTGGTATCTTCTTTCTTCTCCCGAGGAAGTGGATGGACATTGTGCCCAGTAAGGAACATCTCTGTTGCAGAGGCAGCTGTGTGCCTGTGGTGTCATTGTGTGTGCAGATCTCTACTGGTGTGTACATTGAGTTTTGCACCCAGTTGGTAAGTTGCCATTCAACGCCAAGTTTGGGGAGCATGATCAGTGCATAACTCTGCATGCACCACATTACACTTCACAACCCTGAGGTAGGTTCCTGGCCTGTGTCAACCCATTTCCGCACTCGAGTGTTATAGCGCTATCGTCCCACTTTCAACATCCTATGGAATCCTGGGGTTTGCAGTTTCGGGAGGGGCCGGCCGGCCCCTCCCGAAACTGCAAACCCCAGGATTCCAGAGGATGTTGAAAGTGGGATGATAGCACTATAACACTCGAGTGTGGAAATGGTGTCACTTTGGACCTCACTTTATGCTCCCCTCCCCTTGCCCTACCAGTATATATCTGCTAGGTGTGAGTGGGACGTCAAGTGTGTAGTGGAATCCACTCCACAAAAGCTTCTGCTGCAATAAAGCTATTTTTCCAAAGATGGCAGAGGCCTTTGATCCTCTTACCCAGAGAAGCGTAGAAAGAGGGATGTAGCTAAAAGGGTGGAGTGAGAGAAGATCTTGGCTCATGTTCCCAAGCCCCAAATCTCTTTGGTACGCACTGGACAAGAAGGGGAAGGTCTGTGTGCATTGGTGCCTCCCTGCACTGCAGGGCATGGAGTAGTGGAGGCATGCAGCGTGATGACTTAAATTTCCAAGGCACGCTTTGGCGCATGGAGTAAACCAGTATGCCCCAGCACATCCATCTTTTGCTAAGATTCTACATCATGCAAACAGAGGGAAATGCTCTGTAGGTACATTTTTGTGTCTGTCCCCGTGTACATCTTTTTTGGGAAAGTGTGCAGGGGAATACCCCTAGCCCTTTGCACCCTGTTCAAAGCCCCCTCCCTTGCCAAACCTTGGGAGAGGACACTGCTCCTGCTTCCTAGTGACAGCAGGAAGAAATTCACCTCTTGGCAAACCAGCTTGCCTTGTATGTGCTTTCAAATTTTATGGCAACTCCATGAATTTGATAGGGGCTTCTTACACAAGGAATGCTAAGAGGAGGTTTTGCCAGTTCCTTTCTCTAAAACATAGCCCACAGCACCTGGGATTCATTGGCAGTCTCCCATTCAAGTACTACCCAGGGCTGACCCCGCTTAGTTTCCAAGATCAGATGGGATTTTGCACCGATAGGGTATTTAGGGGAAGGAAATGGAACTTGCAGGGGTGTAGTTTTGGTTTAGGGGTAAGGAGGGGTATTCTGCCTCCCCCTCATCAAATTTTCTTTCAGTACTCACACTTGTAGCATGGTAGCAACTTAAAAACTTCAGTTGAGCGTTTGGAAATAATTTAGACGTGCAAAGAAAGGGATCAGGGAATGTGAACATGGTAAATAGAAGAAGTTTTCAGTATCTCCCTTTCTGCAATGCTAAGAATTTGAGAAGTGAAGGAAAGATTCATTTGGAGGGGCAGAATTCTTAATTGGAGAGGCAATGCCCTCATCCCCCACCCCCTGTAGCTACACTCCTCTAAGGAGTGCCCACATAGATGGATTGAATATTCAATATTTTTATCAACGACTTGGATGAAGGAATAGAGGGCATGCTCATCAAATTTGCAGATGATACCAAATTGGGAGGTGTTGCTAATACACCGGAGGACAGGATCAGAATTCAAAATGACCTGGATAGGTTGGAGAGCTGGGCCAGGGCGAACAAAATGAAATTCAACAGAGAGAAGTGTAAGGTCCTACACTTAGGCAGAAATAATGGAATACAGAAATATAGGATGGGGGACACGTGGCTGGAGAGCAGTGCGTGTGAAAGGGATCCAGGAGTCTTCATAGACCACAAGCTGAACACGAGTCAGCAGTGTGATGCGGCAGCCAAGAAAGCCAATGCAATTCTCGGCTGCATCAGTAGGAGTCTGGTGTCTAGATCGAGGGAGGCACTGGTACCACTCTACTCTGCTCTAGTTAGACCCCATCTTGAATCCTGTGTCCAGTTTTGGGCACCCCAATTCAAGAAGGACATGGTCAAGCTGGAGCAAGTCCAGAGGAGGGCAACCAAAAAGATGAGAGGCCTGGAAGCCATGAAGCCCTGTGAGGATAGACTTGGAGAGCTGGGTATGCTTAGTCTGCAGAAGAGAAGGTGAAGAGGGGACACAATAGCCATGTTTAAATATTTGAAGGGATGCCACATAGAGGAGGGAGTGGGCTTGTTTTCTGCTGCTCCAGAGACCAGGACAAGGAGCAATGGATTCAAGCTGCAGGAAAGGAGATTCCACCTGAACCTCAGGAAGAACTTCCTGACGGTCAGGGCTGTCCGGCAGTGGAATCTGCTGCCTCGGGGTGTAGTGGAGGCTCCTTCCTTGGAGGTTTTTAAGCAGAGGCTGGATGGCCGTCTGTCGGGAGTGCTTTGAGGGTGTTCCTGCATGGCAGGAGGTTGGACTGGATGGCCCCTGGGGTCTCTTCCAACCCTACATTTCTATGATTCTATGATTGAACCTTCCTATGCCTTCTCCTTGGAGCTACATCAGTTGAATTCTCCCATCCCCACGGATGAGGAGCAGTAGTACTCCTTCCAGAGACTTGACCGGTGGCAGGGAGACAGTTTGAGACATTGTACAAAGGACTACAGAATGGCACCTTGCTTCTGTCCACAGACAGATGTGTGCATAAGTCACACTCAGGCACCCAAAAGTCACTAACTAGATTGAAAGTGATATTCTGAGGGCGGTCACCAGCAACGGAGGGTGGATGACCAGTGTTCCGATTTTCAACTCAAGTACAGTGAGCAGGAAGGCCTCAGTACCCCCCAAAACACCAGATCCCATCTGATCTTGAAAGCTAAGCAGGGTCAGCTCTGGTTGGTACTTGGATGGGAGACCGCCAATGTACTGTAGGCTCTATTTCAGAGGAAAGAACTGTCAAAACCACCTCTGCGTATTTCTTGCCCAAGAAAACCCTTTGAAATTCATGGGGTCTCCATAAGTCAGCAGGCGACTTGAAAGCACGTACGTACACAATAGCCTTAATACCTTAAAACAGACTGGATCCCACCTGGTCTTGGAAGCTAGGCAGCTTCAGCCCTGGTCAGCACTTGGATGGTGGACTGGAATGAATACCTGGAGGTCTCCATACAGGCAGCAGACATCGAGGTGCGTGTGTGCACATGCATACACACACACACAGGCACACAGCGTGAGCACAAATAAAAGAAGGACTCTTTTGCACAGGCAGCTGCAGGAGGTATATAGATATATTCTAGGGCCTGTTTCCTAAGAAATGACAGTAATAGTCAATTTACATGTGCTTAACATTGAAAAAACAGTGCAGCCAGGTATTGATCAACATTGCTATTGTACAACAGCAGTCACAGGACACACAATGGACAATGTAAAAAAAAAAACATTAAAATTAAACATAAAAAAATAAGTAGAAAAAAATATATATACGAAAGAAAAACATGAGACGGGAGAACAAATCTCCGTACGACAAAGATAAATACACAGAGAACAAGCCCCGATGGGAACAGTTTGAATCCCAACTTTTGGGGTGATTCTTTTCCCATACTCTTTATTTACAAATATTTGCTCCCCTCTTTCCCACTTGGAAATGATGCTACAAAAATAACTGTGGGAGCCTGGGAGAGGATGCCTGAAATTCCAGCAGCAACAAGCCAGAGGGAAGCCCTTTTACACCAGCAACACTGCAACGGAGCGGAGCAGCGCGGGAGCCCTAGAACACCCCACCGGGTTGTGCATTCTCTTTTGAACCCGATTTTCTTTTATGGAGATGATGAAGACAAGTTTTAAAACAACCAAAAAGATTGTGTTTGTTTTATAAAAGATATTTTTTTTAAAAAAAGCTGAATTAGGGGGGAAAAAACGGCGTACCAGCAAGTTCATCAAGTTTCCGGATTGCAGGAGACAATGGCTTTAAAAAGAAAAAAGTGAAATGGAAATGTGAAAAGTGTTTTTCGAGTTTCATTTTCTTTTAAAAAGCAATTCCAAATTCTTTCATGAACCCCATGGGGGAATTGCTCTCTCTTTTATTTTTCGCCATTAAAAAGGCCCCCCTGAAGACTACCATTTGACCTCCCTGAAGGGGGTCAGATGAGGTTGGATGAAAATGGAAAGGCACGGCCCAAAACTGCTGCAGCTGTGGATGCGGAACACGGCCACCGCCTACAACCAGCCTCAGGCTGAATCACAAAGAAAGAATTCACCGGTTTTCTTGTTGCCGTCTCTTTTGGAACCCTTCCTGCCCCCCTCCCAACCTTGCAGTTTGGAGGGTCCTGATTTTCTATGGACAAAGTGAGAACAGCTTTAGGTGTTCCTAGCTGAGTTGCGTCAAAGACACCTTCGCCACAAAAGGTAGCGTTGTCTTCTGAGAGAACCACGATGGTGGACGCTCCTGCTAGCCACTGAATGCAAACGCTGGGGCTGGCAAGGTAATTTTAGGGGAGAAGCGATGTGCGGGACGCACTTAACTCTGCCTCTGGAAATGCCTCGTCCCTTGTTTCCCTCTCTTCACCGATCAAACCATACAAATCCAGTGGGACAAGGAGTAAGAAAGGGAAGGTCTAAAAGGAAGTTTGGTGGGATGCTCCTAGCTGTTGATGCCCTCTGTCCTTAAACACCCCATTATTTCAGCAAACAAAGGGCAAGGCTGCCCATCTCGTTCGCCTTGTTTAACCTTGCACACCCATGCCATTTGCACACAGACTTTGCATCGAGTGGTGCACTCTACCTGGCTTCACAAAGGGTTCATCTGGTTTACAATCTGGCTTGACCACTCTTCCTTCTCCCCAAAGAACTGTAGATCTCTGAGCAGAGGCTGCAGAGCTCCCAAACAGAGAATTTGACCCTCCTCTGCACTCTTTTCAAACTACAGGGCTTAGGATTTTCTGGAGGGGAAGACAGGACTGAGAACTGGGCATAAAACCCATGGAAGTTTATGCTGTTGGCAAGTCACAGTGGCCATGTTGGTGGAGAGATTCTGGAAAATGTAAAGTTATGCCTAAAGAGTAACTTTTTAAAATTCTGCATCATAGATAAGCAGGATCACTGACAGTGAACTGAGATCATTTATGGAGGGGCCAGAAATACTTTGGAAGAAGTCAGGATGACAATGTTAACAATAAGGATAATGTTGAAAAGGACCAAATACCTGGGGTCTGCCTGCCCTCCTGTTGGAAGAACAATGGATGCTTCCTACTTCCATTTTTTGTATTCTGCTTAAGCTAGCTTCCAACATCTTGGTGTGGTTTTCATGGGAAAACTGTCCCCGTGCGGTAGTGCTCTTAGTCGCAGGGGAAATCCCATGGATTCCATAGAAAATGTGGCAAATCATCATTCCAAAGTTACCAGTTCGGGGGGGGGCAGGATACGACTGGAGTTATCTGTCTGGTGATTTAGCCATTCACCTATGCCAAAAGTGTGGGGCCTTGCCGCACTCGTAATTTTAGGATCTGGCCTCTGAGAAAAGAGTGTGGCTGCACAGAAGTTTGCATCCTGTTTGAACAGCTCCCTCTCTCTATTCATCTGCCTTAAGAGAGCATTTAATGAATCGAGAGTTTGCTCCTTTAAGCCCTTCCTGCTTACAGGAAATCGGAGACAACGGCTGCTGTGTTCTTGCTGACGGGGCGAAACGGAAAAGAATGGACAGGAACTCTCCAGGGGAAATTTGTGGGTGGGCATGTCAACATCTGGAATGCTTGGGAAGAACACACAGCCAAGTTTGGAATGGAGAGGACCAGAGGGCATAGCTGCGGTTCTTCACACATGTTCTGGCCGTGCAGGAGACGTCCGTTTTCTAGATGGGCACTGCTTGGCCACAGACCTACAGAAACGTATTGGAAGAGCAGCATGCTGCCGTACGGTGCATTTCCAGCAACATACCTTTGGGACAAGATGCCAGCAGTGGCGCAGATCGTCTCAGCATCAGAAAACCCTCACCAAGACCTTTGTCTGCAGGAATGCACCAGCAAACATATCCAGTGCCTGCAACTGTAGCACTGGGGGACATGCATTGTACTTATGTGTGAGACAGTATGCAGGAAAAGGAAAAAATCAGAGGAAAAACCTATCATAAAAACCTCAGGGTCACTTGTGGAATGCTGATTTTCTTCCTCTCATTGGAAAGCCATCTCCACTTTAGCAAAGACTAAGGCGGTGAGGAGGTTGTGTGAAGATTTCCACCTCCTTGCCAATCCATATTTCCTGGGGTTAACAGCTAAGGCCATGGGAGTAGTAACAAAAATAATAGTATTTTTTTTAAAAAAATGAAAGTAATAACTTATGAAAAGAACCCACGAGAGACCTGGCTCGCAGGGCTTGATGTTCAGGGTTCAGTTTCCAAAGGGAGACTCTCTCTAGTTAGATCGGGGAATCCCACAGGGATAGAGGTGATAAATTTTTAAGAGGAATGTTTCATTCTTGGCAGGGAGCAAATCTACCTGAGTGGGGAACCCAGATGGGACGGTGGAGTCCTTTTCTTGCGATTCTTTTAACCAAAGCCATGAAAAATGGCACAGGAGGTCAAGGTGAGGAGGCGAGAAGGGAAGAGCGGCTTGAAGAAAGGATGGCAGTGCTGAATTCCCCTCAATGAACCCTCCCTAATTTTATCCTCCTCCTTGAGGAAGACACCCCAGTTCCTGGGCTGGACTCTTCCAGTAGGCTGCTCAGCCTCTCCTCCCATTGCTTGTCCTGCTGCACTGCAGCCTCCCACTGCAGAAGGGGGAGCCTCTTGTAACTGAGGCAACTAGGTTGGAAGGAACGGGGAGGCGTGCTCCAGAAGCCCCCTCTTGCATAAGCAGTGCCCACACCCTTTCAAGTCTAAGGGTCTGTGTCAAGCGCCAGTCCGTTGGTCCATCCTTCCAGAAGGTGTCATCACCCGGTCCCTGCTCACATGGGCGGTACGATGAGACCCGACAGGGCTGGAAAACAAAGAGGAGACGGGTCACGTTCTGGGGAGGCAGCAGGAGGAAGCGTTGGTTCAGTGCTACGTCACGTCACAAATACCGTAGGGACGTAAAGAACGTTCACAAATTCTCTTGCCCTTAAAGAGAAAGCGTTTCTGGATATGGCAAGGCAGCCCACTGAAAAACTGGTCAGCCAATGAGATTTTATTTCTGTTGCATTTGCGGATTTTTGCAAAAATTTTGCTTGCTCAAAGGACACTTATAGTTCTCTCTCCACATTTGCAGGTTTGACCTTTGCAGATTTGGTTATTTGAGAGGTGCCCACCTACCGCCCCCCCCACTCTTCCTTTCCCATTCCCTGGACTTTTGGCCAGGTGTGCTGCCTTCCTTCTCTGCAGCTCAGCAAAAGGCAAGCAAATGGGAGACTGAAACATTCATGTACATGCAAGCCTCTCCCCCTCCATTCTCCTGCCTGTTGCCCACATGCTCAGAATGAAGGAAGGGTGCACAGGCAACGGAAATGCGAACAGAGTGGTGGGAGTGGTTTTTCCCCCCCATTTGCTTGCCTCTCGCCTGTGCAGATAGAAAGGAGGTGGGATGTACAGGTGATGGGCTGGCAAATTGAGTGGTGTGTGTGTTTTTCCCCTTTCATTTGCTTGTCTGTTGCCCATGTGGGCAGAAAAAAAGCTAGGGTACATGGGCAACAGGCAAGAGAGTGGAGGGGGAGCCCTGAGAGGGAATGGGAGGGGGAGAGCTTATGTAGGTGGGGGAAAATTATTTGCATTTTTTGACTTTCAGAAGGGGCCTGCACCCCAAACCTTTGCAAAAGTTAAGGGGCTACTGTTTTTTTTTGTTTGTTTTTTGCACAAAAATGTTTTAGCAGTGGCTAAGATGCTTTATCACACCTACTTAGCCTAAGGCCATTTCCGCACTAGACTGCTATAATGCTATTATTCCACTTTCAACATCCTATGGAATCCTGGGGTTTGCAGTTTAGGGAGGGGCCTTTGAGCATGGCCTTTGAGGCCGCTCCCTAAACTGCAAACCCCAGGATTCCATAGGATGTTGAAAGTGGAATCATAGCACTATGACAGTCTAGTGCAGAAATGGCCTAAATTTGCAATATGTAATTAAGCAACGGTTGTGTTACTCCAGCCTTCTGATGACTACTGATGCTGTTCAACCAAGGGTGTATCTGCCCATGGGTTTGATTCTTGTTCCCTTGCCCCATGGAGAATAGCGCATGAAGGTGGTTTCTGCAATTCCAAGGAATCAAATAGGATGCTCAGGGAACCAACAAAGAGTTAGAGACATCCAAAAATGCTCAACTGCATGGCTGGAATCCTGAACGATGGGTTCCAACTGGATCAAACCCATGTAATTAGTTCTTCTCTCTGCAGATTTTTTTTAAAATAGAAAAGATTTATGGACTTTTGGAGCAGTAAGAAATCTAATGACATAATTAAGTTGTGGTTATGGACACTAGTAATTCTGGCAGGATTACTTAGTTTGATCTGTTATGGAAGAATAATGTATATTTTTTCTTTTTCTTTTTCTTTCTTTCATTACAGTTTTGCTTGGAGATGGTCAGAGCCCTTTTAAGTTTTCATAGATTAGTGTTCAGTGTTTTAGTTAGTGTTCAATGTTTTAGTCTAGTGCGCTAATATAGTGTTCTAGTTTTAGTTTTTTTATTTGAATATATATTTCTTTGATTGTGTCTGCAATTTTAACTGTGAGTTGGAATGTTTGATTTAAAACTAATAAATAGAGAATCTAAAAAAAAAAATTCTTCTGGAGGACCTGAAATTCCAGAAATTCTTCTGGATGACTAAGATTATATCTGGGCCAAACTAACAGAGTGTAGATATTGGCAGAAATGCTACATTGGGCATGTAGATTTTTAAAACACTTGTATAGTTACACAGATATTCCTGCGTATCAGTGCTACTCAAAAGTGGTGATCTATGGACCAGTATTAGGCTACAAGCTTTAGACCATGGTAGGTTTCCAAAGAAAGAAAGAACGAAAGACAGCAAGAATTGCTCAAATATGACACAGTTTTAAAAAAAAATAATCAGAAAAAGTGAGAAAAAAGGGTTAAAAAAGAGTTGTAGCTAGAAAAGGTTGTAGCCAAATTGCAGTCCCTGGTGCATTGAGAGAAAAAACCCTGCTGGTCTAGCACATCAAACACATTAAGAAGCACTGTGCTATACAAATTGATTATCCCTTATCCAAAATGCTTGGGACCAGAAGTATTTTGGATTTTTCCCCCCAGATTTTGGAATGCCTGTATTTGCATATCCGTATATCATGAGACAGCTTGAAGATGGGACCTAAATCTTAACAAAAAATTCATCTATGTTTCGCATACACTTTACGCACATTATCTGAAGGTAACTGTATATAATATTTTTTAATAATTTTGTGCATGGAACAAAATTTGTATACACTGAACAATCAGAGAGCAAAGGTGTCACTATCTCAGCCACTCATATGGACAATTTTGGATTTTGGAGGATTTTGGATTTCTGGATAAGGGATGCTCAACCTGTATCATTCTTCTGCTGAATATCAATATTGTGCAAGTGACGATTTATCTGTCATCCTGCTTACATCTTGTCCCCTTGTTTAATGGGGAATAATGCACAGTAGCTCTTTCTGCAATCCCAGTTGTACACTAAAAGCAACAACAAAGAGTTAGCACTGTCCAAGAATGCACATCGGCATGCGAAAATGGTTATACATGTGGAATTTTGATTATGCATTGAATATGACCATTTTGCAGTGGCCAAAAATCATACAATCTCATATGTAAGGGAATCCACATGTATGTAGGATACCAACAGGATTCTGGCTTGTGTTCTGTGCAAGAACATTTTTGCAAAGCAGTCCCCAAATGCAAGACATTGTGTGCAAAATCTCTCAAAATCTTGCCAAACGGAAAGAAAACATTTGAACATCTTTGTCCTTGCACGTGAGAATGAAGGAAGCCACATTTTACATCTCTGCTTAACACCAGCCTTTCTTAACCTTCCCAAAAAGGTTGGCCAGTACTATTATAATTGGCTCCATTTTGTAGATGGGAAAGCTGAGTCAAAGGCCATCTCATGAGTTCTATGGACAGAGGAGATATCTGAACTAAGGATTTCCTGAATAGTAGTTTGGTTGCCTGACTACAACGCTACACCAGTCTGCCTGCCCGGCATCCATGCCAAGAAGAACATACAATGCAGGGTGGATGAATGTTCTCTCTCTGCTCTTCCAGCAGGGCAGAGACTGTGCATCTGGCATGTTCTCTTCCTTCCTCCCAGCCTAAATTTGTAATGGAGGAAGACGATGGAGACTACCATTTACCTACAATGTTGTGGAATCTGCAGAAACCCAAGGAGGTACTTGAGGTTGGCTTCCCCATGTGGATTCCTGAACATGCATAAACAAAGGAAGCCAAGCTTGGGACAAGAAGTTCTCTTAGCTCTGACAGGATGCTGCCTTGTACCCACACTAGGGCCATTTCCGCACGACACTCTTATAGCGCGATGATTCCACTTTCAACCTCCTATGGAATCCTGGGGTTTGCAGTTCTGGGAGGGGCCAGCCAGCCCCTCCCAGAGCTGCAAACCCCAGGATTCCATAGGAGGTTGAAAGTAGAATCATCGCACTATAAGAGTGTCGTGCATAAATGTTCTAGGTCTGTTCCACCCTGATACGTAGCCAACTCTCATGAGGTCTTGCTAAACTGCTAGCTGCAGGGATTGGAAGAGTTTCTTTGGAGGGCTACAACTCCAGGAAGTGCATCTAAGCAGACCCACCACTCTAGGGAGAAACATAAATGGTGGGAGTACTTGCAAGGTTGTTGTTAAGGAGTCATGACTGTTTGTAGCAAGAGGAGCAGAGAAAAAAGAGAAGGCGGACAGAGCAAGGTGGGAGCAAGAGGCAGGAAAACGAGAGAAGGAACATACTGTGATTAGGAATAAGCCAGGCCCTGGAGTGACCGAGGTGGCGCGTGAAACTTGTCTGCTGAATCTTCAAAGGTTTGGTCTGGTTGGCAGGACCAAGCAAAGAGAAGGGCAGGACAAGGAAGGAAGGAAGAGAGAGAAAAAACAGAGGGGAAAGCAAGAGTAAGCAAGAAAAGGGGGACAGGAAAAAAATGACAAAGGCAGTTAAGAGACAGCAAAAGATGCAAACAAGAAAACACTGGAAACAAGTAGGTTGAGTCCAAGAGCAGCTGCCGGCTTCCATGTCAGTGGGGTGGTGAATCCATTCCAGATTTTAATATGAATGCTATTGGAGCTATCCTAGGGGCGGAATCTGTTGTGGCGGTAGGGTTCAGCACCTTACATAGTTCCCTTAAAATTTGAACTAAAATCCAGAGTGGATTTACTGCCCTGTGACACAGAAGCCCCCAGTCACCACGGGCCAAGTCCCTCATGGAGGAAAGTGACAATCCAGGTGACTCCTCCTAGGTGTAGGATAAGCCTCAGCAACCACACCCTCCTGTTTGTGGATTGCAACTCCCATTGTCCCTTCTCCATTGCCTATGCTGGCTAGGCCTGATGGAAGTTGCAGGCTACAAAAATCTGGAGTGCCAACACTGACCAACTTTGGGGCCAGGTAGTGTCTTTCTCCTGCCGCACTCTGTTTAATATCAGTGTCAGTTGCCTTATGTCAGTGGGGAAACGAATCTGCTCTGGGTTCTAGTCCAAATTTTAAAGGAACTCCTCAAGGTTCTGAACACTGGGTTCAGCACTTTCCATTTGGATTAAAACTTGGGAGACAAGTTCAGATCAAAACCCAGAGCAGATTCATCAACCTACTGACCTAGTAGCCACCAGCTCCCACCATTCATTGGAACTTGGTTTCTCTTGGGAGAGCAGTTTGGATTGGGGCTAATGGATTCTCCATGTACTTGAAACTTGAAACATTTCCTCCTACCATGCAATGGGAGATAGGAGATTTGGTGCAGCTACGGGGGACAGACTCATTCAGACAGGAACGGCTGATGAGAAAATGGCAGCATGGCCTAGGAAAGGTGAGCGTGAAAACAAGGAAAAGCAAAAAATACTTCCAGGTGGAGAACAGCAACTTCCAGCATCCACTCTGGGAAACAGTGCCATGTGAAAAACAGGAGCATCTAAGTGGACTTGGCAAAATTACCATTTTGGATGACAATTCCCAGAATCCCCAAGCCAGTGTGACTACGTTGGCTAAGAGATTGTCCAAAAATATACATTTTACAAGCTCTGGAGTCTTGTGGCTTAAGTCAGCTTTTCCTGACACCAAGGATACTGCCATAAGCAAGCTGCACGGGTGCTAGCCATCAGCCCAGACAATAAGCTAGTCCTCACCGAGATGGTCCAATTGAGCCTGCGCTGTACCTCCTCAGGTTACAGGTGCAAGGTGAAGCATTCAACAGTGCAAGACCCCACACCGAGCACAGGTCTGCCTGGACATGGCTTAACCATTGTAGAAAGAATGAGACCACTTTTAATTAGCAACGTATCTGTGTGATCTACTTGGAGAAAGGTCAATGTCTGAAAAGAACTGGGGAACACCAATGCACAATTTGTGGTCCATGGCCACATTTGGCACTCAGGCCAAGTGTGTGGCCCCCTCTAGCTCCTCCATGCCTCATGATCACTGCTGGAACTTGAGTCGGTGGAGATCCTCTTGGATCATGGTAAGGAGAGGAGCAAGAAGAACCAGTTTAAGTCCTGAATCCGCCTGCTAGCCCTGACTAGAATAGATCCACTGAATCCACAGAATATATGTTAAGTGTTGATTTCACCGAGTTACTATTAATTCAGTAGGTCTATTCCATTTGAGGATTAATGCTAGGATTTTGGCTTAAGCATTTCCCAGTGAAATCAGCTGAGATCACTGCTTTGGCACTGCCAATACATTCTCCAGATGTTTTCCCTGAAGAGGAACCTCCAGATGTGGGGACAAAAATGGCATGTTTCTAGCCACCCCCAAAACAATAGGTTGGGAAATTCAATTCAAGAAGCCCACCATTTCCTCCCATTAGTCAGATGGACTTTTTGACTCCAATGAACCATCCAAAAGACAATCCTAGCCAAAGGCCATCAGACTCTCCACCTTGGCCGAAAGGACCGAGAGGGGCTTCAAACGCTCCAACATCTCTCCCATGGAAAGGGAACTGGGATTAACTCTGGATTCCCCACTGCATGGAAACCCCATGGCTCTATTTCAAAATCGAGTTCTCTTTCATACTATAGGATTATAGCACTCCTCAAACTTGCAGATCTCAGGAGTCTGTGGAAATCAGCCAAGAGGTATCAGACTGCCACAGCAGCATTCTACTGACTTCTGAGATTTGTAGTTTTGGGAGGCAATAGCGCTCTCTGGCAGAGAATCCTAAATTCTTCATAAAACTACAAATCCCGGGATTCCATGGGAATTACAAGTCTCTTTCACACCACACAATGACATCACTTTAATGCCACTTTTTACTGTCCTAGCTCTAGCCAAGGGAACCCTGGGATCTGTAGCTTCATATAGGTCTCAGGATTCTCTGCCAGAAAGCCTAAGTGTCACACCAAACTACAAATTCCAGGAATGTGTAGGAAGGAGCCATGCCAGTTAGAGTGCTATTAATTGTGCAGTGTGAAACAAACCCCAGTTAGTGGCATCAAAGTTCTACAACCGCATAGTGTGAAAAAGGGCAGATCACAAGATGGTGGCCATTGCCCTAAGCCACCAATTTTGTCTAGAGGAAGTATGGCAGCTTAATCCCACCCACCCCCTATTTGCACAAGTGGAACGGGGTCTCCCTTTCTCCTAATGTGGTACCTGCCGTCCAGTCCTCGGCCCACACAATGGGCTGCGACTGGTGGAGGAGGAGGGACCAACTCACCTTGAAGACTGTTCCCATTGGCGCTGGTGCAGGTTGGGGGCGGGGACGCTTGCGGCCGTACCACGGGAGCAAAGGCGCTTTTCTGCTTGACGGCGGAGATCATGTTGACTGGGGAGAAGGAGAAGACGCCAGCTGGTGTGGATGAGCTGGCGATGGACGAGGCTCCAAGAGGCGGGCTGGACGGCATGACTGGCAAGAAGAAGGGCAGGAATTAGTTGCGAGGGGAATTCTGGCAAAGATGAGCACAGATCAGATTTTTATTCTCACTTTCCACCCCCATGTGATTCTACCTGGCTCCCCTTGTAGGGTTATTGTTGACTGTCATTGCTAAAATAGTGCATGTGCAGCACACAGTACACACAAAGAGCCCTGGTGGCGCAGTGGTTAAATGCCGGTACTGCAGCCACAAGGTTGTGAGTTCAATCCTGCCGGGCTCCAGGTTGACTCAGCCTTCCTTCCTTCCGCAGGTCGGTAAAATGAGTACTCAGCTTGTTGAGGTCAATTAGCCAAACATGTTGCAAACCACTTAGGGAGTGCTTTGCACCGGTAAGCGGTATAGAAATGTAACTGCTATTGCTATAATACTGAAAGGCTCAAATGCTGTCATTCAGAGCCTAGGAAAGTTACTTCTTTGAGACAACGTTTCCAGAAGCCCTCCAGCCACTATGGTCATGCTGACTGAGGGGTTCTGAGAGTTGTAGTAACCCCCAAAGTAACTTTTTACCCAGACCCTGGAGAAGATGGATAGAATCCAAATTAAGGAGTGGGGTGTGGAAGAAAGGTTTAAATTTGTCCCATATACTTAGGTCCTCTAGGGGACATTTACTCCAGTCAGCCAAGGCAAGGTTGGCAACGGTCACTCAGCCACCCCCAAACTGTGGAATGACCTGCCAGAAGAGATGAAACTGCTGAATATGCTTCCTGAATTTGAGACGGCATTAAAGACCAGCATTAAAGACCAGGCCTACCCAGATGATTTTTAAATTATGGATTTTAAATGATGAATTTTAAAGTATGCCCTGATGGTTGGAAGGAATCAATACAAGATGGCAGTCCATGCTGGTGTCCCTTTATGAGATCCACAGAAACTCACTGGCATAGGGGGAGTTGGCCGTGGAGCCGTTGAGAAAACTGGGGGAGCCGGGGACCCCGAGGCTGGTCATGGCGGCCCCCGCGTAGCCATTCATGCTAGAAGTGATGCTGTTGTAGCTGCTCTGCTGAGGGGTGGAGCTGGGCACGTAACCTCGCGGTGAGACGCTGCTCGTGTTGCGTGTGTATCCTGAAAAAAAGGAGCGGGGTGGGGAGGAAGATTCTGACCTCTGCTGAGAAGAAAGGCAAGGCACTTTCACAAGGAGCAAAGAGATCCACTGATGGCTGCTGGGCCATGATCTGTACCTGGAATTTCCATATTGTGAAGCAGTCTATCTTAGGCCATTTCTACATGGGTTAAAAAAAATATGGTGCAGTGCGTCCTACACGGAGGATGTCTGCCCCTTGGAGCAGACTGGGTCCGGACTACTTAGCATAGATCCGCACCTCAGTCCGCTCCGGAATGACCCCAAATGGTCCTCCAGCGTGTTTTTGAAAAACCTGATTTTTCAGGCTTTTCAAAATGACGGCGCGCGCTATTGCATGCCTGCTCTCCAATGCAGAATCGCAGGCTCGCATCAATGCGAACCTGCGATCTACGGAGGGCAGGCTTTAGGCTGGTGAGCTTCAGCGGTTGTTCGTGACCCACGACCAACCAGAAGCTGCCAGTTTGGATGCCGGAGCAGTACAGATCTGCGATCACACACTGCTCCTCCTTGTCCTGGACCGGACCGGACCCAAAGAAGATCCGGTGAGTAGTGGCAGGGAGCAATTCCCTCGCCGTGTGCGGAAATGGCTGTAGAATATCAGATGGTAAGCAAAAAACATGGGGAAGGGGACTGTTGCATTCAGATCTGGCTAAATGGGATGAAACAGCATGATAAATTGGTCCACTTACGATTAGCCAGATCCCTCTCCTTCTGTGTTGAACTATGAATCCCATTACCCTGACTAGGGGATGGTGAGACTTGTAGTACAACAATTGGAGAAAGTTGGACTGGTACATGGGCCCTTCCTTGGTCTAATTCAGGGTATCATTATCATGGTATAGGTATTTATTTCCCACATTTTCCCCAAGTTTTTTGGAACTCAAGGTGGCTTATAAAGTTAAGAGAGACAGAGCTAAAACTTTACATCATACAAAAATTGAAATAAAATTAAATAATCAATGAAATTAAAACCAGTTAAAAGCAGAACAGTAACAAGAAAGACAGCACAGATAACTAATATAGCATGAATCCCCCTTTCCACCCTAAGAAGTCAGTTTTCAAAGATATGTCAAAACAAAAAGGTCTTCACTTGCCTATGAAAGGACAGGAAAGAGGGTGCCAGTCTAACCCCTCTAGGAAGGGAGTTCCAGAGCCTGGGAGCAGCCACCGAAAAGGCCCTGTCTTCCATGTCCCTAACAGATATACCTGTGAGGGTAGTGGGACAGAGAGGAGGGTCTCCCCAGAAGATTTCGAGACACGAGAAACCTCATACAGGGAGATACAGTCCTTCAGATAACCTGGAGGGGAACAGCTCTTACAGACTAGTAGCATAAAAGAAGAGAGCCTGTGCATTTTGCCCCTACCTTGCTCTGAGCCCTGAGCAGATTCGCTGAGGTTGACAGCCAGCTGGCTCCCAAAGGAGTTGACGCCCATCATCCCCGAGTGAGCATGGTTCCCGGCTAGGGAGGTCAGCTGGTTGGAGTTGCGTGGGACGCTGTACAAAGCCTCGGCAATGTCTGCTGCTCGTTTCAGGATTATGTCCTGAGGAGGCAAAAGAGAACAACCAGATATAACTATATGTACAATCACAGAATCCTAGAGCTAGAAGAGACCCCCAAAGGCCATCCAGTCCACCCCCTTCTGCCAGGCAGGAATACACCATCAAAGCACTCGCAACAGATGGCTGTCCAGCCTCTGTTTAAAAACCTCCAAAGAAGGGGACTCCACCACACTCCCCAGTAGCGGCATATTCCACTGTTGAACTGCTCTTACCATCAGGAATTTCTTCCTAATGTTTCGGCAGGATCTAAGCATTACGTAGGCATTTTAAAAATCACCTCCATTAGCTCTGATTTTCCATCAGCGGAACTTTTGGGTGGTGTTCAGTTTCTTTATTAAAATATTTTTGCCCACCCTATATCAAAAAGCTTTAGTAAAACTAAAACAAAAGTTGAAACAGTAAAGAACTGGCAGGATATGCTGTCTATATGGTACTCCAGTGAGCCATCGTGCTGTTGCATTTTGCTCTTGCTGCAGCTTCCAAGGCCATTTCCGCACTGGATTGTTACAACGCTATTATTCCACTTGCAACATCCTATGGAATCCTGGGGTTTGTAGTTTTGGGAGGGGCCAGCTGGCCCCTCCTGAAACTGCAAACCCCAGGATTCCATAGGATGTTGCAAGTGGAATAATAGCGCTGTAACAGTCCAGTGCAGAAATGGCCCAAGTATTCTTCAAGGGCAGCCCCACATACTATACATTACAGTAGTCTAATCAGGATACTACTAGTGCATGGACTACTGTTAACTCTGTTGAAACTGATGCCAAGCACTCTTGCTTCAGGAATAGGGTGCTGTATGAGGAGCAGCTTAGGGAGCTGGGGATATTCAGCCTGCAGAAGAGAAGGTTAAGAAGGGACATGATAGCCATGTTTAAATATTTGAAGGGATGTCATATGGAGGTTGGAGGAAGCCTGTTTTCTGCTGCTCCAGAGACTAGGAGCTATCATGGGGTTTTCTGGGGCTGAGAGTGTGTGATATGCCCAAGGTCACCCACTGGATTTCCATGGCTGAGCAGGGAAATGAACCCTGGTCTCCAAGAATCCTAGAGCTGGGAGATACCCCCAAGGGCCATCCAGTCCAACCCCCTTCTGCCATGCAGGAAGACACCATCAAAGCACTCGCAACAGGTGGCCATTCGACCTCTGTCCAATGTTCAAGCCGCTACACGATGCTGGCTTCTGGTGACATGATAGCTATGTTTATGTATTTGAAAGGATGCCATATGGAAGACTGGATGTGCAAGGAGCAATGGATTCAAACTACAGGAAAAGAGATTCCACCAGAACATTAGGAAGAACTTCCTTCCTGATGGTAAGAGCAGTTCGACAGTGGAAAACACTGCTGCTTTAGAGTGTGGTGGAGTCTCTTTCTTTGGAGGTTTTTAAACAGAGGCTGGATGGCCATTTGTCAAAGGGAGTGCAGAGGGATGGCAGAATGGGGCTGGACTAGATGGCCCTTGGGGTCTCTTCCAACTCTGGGGCCCTATGATTCCGTGTTCTTATGAAAGGAAGCAGAAAGCTGGGCACCCTGTTCTGTCATTTGGCATCCATAAACAGGGAAGATTTATGCCCCAGGAAGGAAGAGCCGGGCAGAACAGGACTGGAATAAGGGAAACAAAGGCCCAAGGAGAGCCAAACGCCTCCCACGTCATGTCTTGACCCGACGCCTCTTCAAGAACCGCAGCAATATCCGTCCAGGTGGTGCTAACCGCTACTGAGCTGTGAAAACACCGGCTGGCCCCAGTTACGGGGGTGCTGAAAAGATGGGGCCAGTTTGTAAGTCCGTTACTTAACGGCACTGGAATTCCTAATGATGAACAGATGTAGGCGTTGGAGCCAGCTCCGTGCATGGGCCCAGCCAGCTCAGTGCAAGGTTGCGGGAAAACAGGGGGAGGGGAGTGAGCCAGGTCCAAGACATGGAAATAATTACTGGCACGGTGCTTACAAGGACATAAAACGCTCTGGATGAATCAGGGACCCTGGATCTGCGTGCCGAGAAATATCCCCTTTCCTCCGAGTCAAAGGCTGCAACTGCGAGGCAAACTACCCGTGTCTGTATGTGCATCTGTCACCGATAGCAGAGGACTTGGCTTTTGGACTTCTGTGTACATAGCATGGGGCCACAATACATGAGCAATAGGGCTTAGCATTCATACATCACTTTACACTCGTGTGTAAAGCATTATCCTAGGGATTATGGCAGCAATCCTTGCAGCAAGGGTGGGGAAATTCAGCCCATGGGCCACATCCAGTTTTGGAAGAGTTCTTGAGAACCACATTGCAGTGATGAGTGAGCTCAAAAGCAAAAGAGGAAGGGCCCCAAATACCAGCATATATTTCAGCTTGAAGCTCTGATTGTAAGAAATTAAGCCTTTTTAGGATTGGATGCAAGGAACCCTTGGAAAAGCTATGAAACCACCAAACTGGAAAAGCCATAATGAGAAATACCAAACTGGGGTAAAGAAAGCCCAGATAAAAGCTGGGAAACCATTGTAATGGAGGGAAAAAGAGTGTGGCCTTCTGGGAAACTCCAGTGGACCTGACTGGGACTCTTAAAAAAGGCAAGTTTGGCCCCTGGTTCTGAGGTTCCTCTCCTCTGCCTCAGAACAACCCTCTGAAGTAGAATAGAATTGAATAAAGCTTCCAAGGCCAGCTAGAGAACAGAAGCGAGGAAAGAAATAATCAAGGTGTTTGTACTGAAGCTATTCTAAAGTAACCGCCATGCATAAGCTATTGTTACTGGACTGTTATGGTGCTATTATTCCACTTTCAACATCCTATGGAATCCTTTGAGGCCGCTCTCTAAACTGCAAAGCCCAGGATTCCATAGGATGTTGAAAGTGGAATAATAGCACTATAACAGTCTAGTGCAGAAATGGCCATAGAGTTGGAAGGAGCCTCTCGGGCCACGGGATCCCACTCCCAGCTCAATGCAGGATCCCCAGCTAAAGCATTTCCACCAGGTCTGGCCTCTTAATAAAGATGTCCAGAGAAGGAGACCCCGCCACCTCTCTTGGCAATTGGTTCCATAGCTGAACCACTCTTACTGACAAGAAGTTGTTCTAGGGTTCAGATGAAATCTACTCCCCTGTGACTTAGAACCCTTAGAAGTCCTGGAAACCCTCAAGCCTTATGAGGAGTGGCTTAGGGAGCTGAGTCTGTTTAGCCTGGAGAAGAGAAGATTAAGAGACGACGTGATAGCTATCTTTAACTATTTGAAGGAATGTTCTATGGAGGATGGAACAAACCTGTTTTCTGCTGCTCCAGAGATTAGGACACAGAGCAATGGCTTCAAACTACAGGAAAAGAGATTCCACCCCCTGACACGCAGGAACATGCACTCCGAGCACCCCCAGCAAATGGCCATCCAGCCTGTTTAAAAACCTCAAAAGGAGGAGACTTCACCACACTCGGAGGCAGCATACTCCACTGTCAAATAGCTCTTACGGTCAGGAGGTTCTTCCTAATGTTTATATGAAAACACTTTAATTTCAATCTACTGCTCCTTGTCCTAGTTTACGGAACAGCAGAAAACACGCTTGCTCCATCTTCAACGTGACATCCCTTCAGATGGCTATCACGTCACCTCTTCACTTTCTTTTCATCGGGCTAAACACATCTAGCTCCCAAAGCCACTCCTCACAGGGCTTCATGGTTTTCAGACCCTTCGCCACTGTGGTTGCCCCTCTTTGGACTTGTTCCAGCTTGTCAATATCCTTCTTGAATTGTGGTGCCCTGTCATGTCATCCTTCAGTCTCCTCTTCACCAAGAAGAACAAACCTAGCTTCTTCAACTTGGTGCACTTGGTGGAACAATGTGGCCCATGTGTTCTTTGCCCAGGCTGTTTTTGAGGTCCCTGTTGTCCCTTTGTGTTTACCTTTGTTTTGGGAAGGGGGTAAAAAAAAAAGGGTATTGCTGTTCCTGGAAGCATGGAAAAATCTGCACAAATTTTTTGTGGTCCTCAGTGGGGTCCTTACCATAGGGCAGGATTTACTGGAACTGCCCTTGCCTGTTGTCAGGGTGTTGGAGTTGCTTCTCCATGGCTTCTTCCCAGGTAACTGGGGCAATGTTCGAATGTAGTGACCCTGTTACCACGGTTATGATATGTCTGGTGAGAGCACTAGATATTTCTTGATATCAAACTTATTTGGCTTGTATTTGACCTTTCTCTGCCACCCTACTCCACGTGTTTGCAAGGGCAACCAGACAAGCACGTAATAGGCGCGGCTGTTAATGGTTGTACATTCCAAACCTCATTCAGGCAGGCAACTTAATGCCTCTCCGATGCTTTAGGGACCACTCCTTCTTGCAAACCAGCCTTGCTCAGCGCGACTTTACACAAAGACGCCTGGCCGAGTGCCGAGCCAGTCCTGTATGTTGGGCCATTTGCATACTGGCCATACTATTGTCATCCAGCGCTAAGCTCATCGTGTAAAACCTGACCTTTTCCAACGTCTTTGTCCCGCTCTAAATTTCCTTTGTTCTCACCGAGCATGGCATGGCTTGTACGTACAATCCACCCTATAAAAGGTCCCCAATTCCGAGCCCTTCTCGGAACACTCAGGAACACTCCGGACTGCTATCCTGCGCTGCTGCCGGTCTGTCCAGCGAGTCGCCCTCTCAGCGAACCGCGCTGAGCTTTCTTCCCTGCAACCTCCACTTCTCTCCAGGACTACGGGAAAAGGTGTCGTATTACCCGTTCCACCCAAACTCTCCATTTCTATTTCTCAGTTAGTTAGTGTATGTCGTGTCTTTTGTGTTGTTTATTCCCAATAAAAATATTATTTGTTGCTTTAGAACTTGTCTAACCACTCTGTGACCTGACGCTGTAGACATAGGGTAAAAGATCCCAGCCAAAGTTACCCTGCCTCTCGTTTAGCTTAAGAGAGTGCTCGAGTCTAATTTCCCCCATCTTGTGTTTTTACTTGGTAATTTGGGCGCCCCTCACGGGACCCCCAAGATACAGGGTAACAACCCCCCACCTTAGCCAGCTCTAGATTTTAGCCCAAGCCCTAAGGAAGATATACCCCGAACAGATTCAGCACCACAGACAGCTCAACTGACATGGGAGTCACCAGCTTCTGAGGGACAGAAGTAATTTACCTGGTTACTGTGTGGCATCCCATACAATGCTTCCACCAGGTCAGCCGCCCTTTTGAGTAGCACTTCCTGGAATGAGAGAAAGGTGACATGAGTAACCATGATTTTTGCAGCTTCATGGCATCACTACACCTGTGTTTTTGTTCTTTACAACTCCAAACTCCTGGCCTCTCACTGAGCCTCCTGCCAGGTCAGTCCTCTTCCTTGCCACACAAATATAATGCTCATGTGCCATTGGTTTGGTCCCATGGATGGAGAACAGGTTGTACTTACCAGTGCACTCTATGGGGGGTTGCCTTTGGAAACTGCTCAGAAACTTCAGCGGGTTCCAAATGCTGCAGCCGGAATGCTGACTGGGGCCAGTTATGGAGAGCATTAAGCTCCCTTATTAAAACAGTTTCACAGGCTGCCAATTTGTTTCCAGACACAATTCAAAGGGCTAGTCCTGACCTATAAAGTCATACCCAGTTCTAGCATTGAAGGTGCACCCCCAAAGACCAAAATGCCCATGGTTCTTTGGGCAAAGGGCAGTGGCCTGTGGAATCTATTCCAAAGTGGCATAAAGCACATTAATGGGCACAGATGCATCCAATGAGGAAACAATATTGACAACAGCTGCCTGTGCTGCATTTCTGGCTCCCGAGAAACCTCCCTGCTCCAATCACTTCTGCATCCTCTATAAACCACCTAGGAAGGTCATTAAACTTATGACACAAAAGGATAGATATACCACAGCTAACGAAGCAGGTGCATTCCTGGACATTACAGTACTTCTCTAGCAGAAAATTGGGCTTTGGAGGCAGAAATAACATGGAAAGAATAGAGAGAGGTTCTTGATCTTTTGTGCCTTTAGGTCCTTTCTGAATTATGGTGACCCTAAAGTGAATCTATCACAGGATTTTCTTGGTAAGAATTGTTTTGAGGGGGTTTGCCTTTGCCTTACTCTGAGGCTGAGGGAGTGTGACTTGCCCAAAGTCACCCAGTGGGTTTACATGGCCAGGTGGGGATTTGAACTCTGCTGTCCAGAGTTGTGGTCCAACACTCAAACCAGAGAGAGGTTCTACACTACAAGGAAAGAAGAGCTGTTCAACAGGTTTCAGCATTTTTAAAAAATTTAAACATATGAATCTGTGAAAGAATCAGGACAAGACGCCCTTGAAGAAGTAAAGAAAAACATTTTGTCAGCAATGTGATATGGCAGCAAAAAAAGCCAATGCAATTCTGGGCTGCATCCTGTCTCTAGGTCAAGGGAAGTGACGGTACTATTACTCTCTGACTCTACGACACCGAACCTTTGTCCGAGTGAACCTCTGCCTGATGTGTCTGTGATTCTGAACCTATGACTGAGGATCTGCGTATCCTGATTGTACAGATGTGTAAATATTGGAACTTGAAGATAAAAGCCTCCAGGTATTTTGGATGACAACTCTGTGTGTTAGAGTTACTAACCGGTGGGCAGAGTGGGGTCAGTGCTGATGCTGTAAATTACACTCTGCTGCTACTCATGCTTGTTGCTGTTTTGAAACTCTGCTGTCTGTTTACTGCTTGCCTCTGGGACACGTTTTGTTCAGAGCGCAGCAGTTCCAGGGAGGATTTTGTGCTAGGTGCTGTAAATCGACTTCCCGACACCACTCTATACTGCTTTGGTCAGACCACCACCTGGAATACTGTGTCTACTTCTGGGCACCCCAGTTCAGGAAGGATATTGACAAGTTGGAATGTGTGCAGAGGAGGGCAACCAAAATGGTCGAAGGCCTGGAAACCATAAAAGTCCTATGAGGAGTGGCTTAGGGAGCTGAAGATATTTAGCCTGGAGAAGAGAAGGTTAAGAGCTATGATAGCTGTGTTTAAATATTTGAAAGGATGTCAAATATGGAGGATGGAGCAAGCCTGTTTTCTGTTGCTCCAGAAATGAGGACATGGAGCAACAGTTTGAAGCTTCAGGCAAAGAAGCTAAACATTAGGAAGAATTGCCTGAAGGTAAGAACAGTTTGATAGTGGAATACATTGCTGCCTGGGGGTGTAGGAGTCCCCTTCTTTGGAGGTTTTTAAACAAAGTCTGGATGGCCATCTGTCAGGAATGTTTTGATGATGTATTCCTGCATGGCAGAAGAGGGTTGGACTCGATGGCTCTTGTGGTGTCTTCCAGCTCTTATGATTTAAACCATTCTGGAGTTTGCTAGAAGGTTTCTCCCAAAACGTATGAACTATTTCTTTCACTGACCACCACTTTTCTTAGGAGTTCCATTTTCCATTACAGATCTATGTTCTTAAAACATTTTGGCCAAGCTAGTGAGGCAGGCTAATATACTTTCCTTTCTGCTTTGCTGTTCACACTGGCTCAGTAAGGGGGTTCTGGAGGCAGCTGCTGTTTACCTGGCCCACTGTAGGCAAACACAAAGTGCTGCAATGGATCTGCTAGAAAAGAACTTGTTCTTTCTCAGATTCCATTGTTCACTGTAATTTCTCCAGACCTTTCCCACCATTCTCCAATGCCAATGCTGCTAAAAAAAAACAAAAACACGTTTACAGCTAGAAAGAGGAAAAGGAGGAAAAGCAGAGACTGACTGAGCCTGAAGACTTTGTGAAAGGATTTCTTTTGTCAGAGGCGTTGGCCATTTCTGCACTAGACTGTTGAAGTGCCATTATTCCACTTTCAACATCCTATGGAATCCTGGGGTTTGTAGTTTAGGGAGGGGTCTCAAAGGTCATCCTCAAAGGGCCCTCCCTAAACTGCAAACCCCAGGATTCCATAGGATGTTGAAAGTGGAATAATAGCACTATAACAGTCTCATGCGGAAATGGCCTTTGTTAATTGAGGTGTATCTGGAAAGCAAGTTCCAGCAGCGTTTAATTCACAAGAAGCCGTGACACAAAAGCACGACCCAATTCCAGTTGTGTTTTGTGGTGTGCTCTTTAATCTGCCCCCTTGGCCCTTCCTTCCCCCTCCGTCCGGTCCCCCCTCCTCCCCTGCTGTGAAGTCTTCAGAGATGACGGCAACAAGACCTGCCTGCTGGCTCTGGACTGTACATCAGGATCTCAAGGCTATTGGATTGCTGTCAAGCTAAGTGCCGGCAATCAGAAGCGCTTGCTCTTCTGTCTTCTGCAATATCTCACCGATCAATACAGTAATGGAGCAGAGGGGGACGGGGAGGGGGACGCTGCCAGCCCGTCTTGTGCACATTTAGCTCCCTTAAGGTGACATAAAACACCCAATTGTTTCTGGGCAGGAGGGGCAATGGGCAGGGAATGAAGATGATAGCAAGACAGTGCTTCCATGCCCAACCTAAGCCAGAAAGCACATCTTGGTTCCACTCTGCAGCCTGGTTGTCTCGCAGTGGCGGGTGGTGGTTCTCAAGTGAGCGGGGGGCTGTGACTCCACTCTGGGGTTCAGTCTGAACTTTAAAGGAGTTATCTGAGATGCTGGACCCAAAAAGAAGTCCAGCATCCCAGAAAGTACCTTTAAAGTTCAGATTAAATCCCTTTAAAGTTCACACTTGCCACCCCACTGAGATGGGAGCCACTAGCTATGCTAGGACAGGTTCACACAGGTTGTCCCTCCTGCCTAGCTGCAGGCATCAAAAATATCCACAAGCAGGACTTGACCCAAATTGTGAGATATCATGCACGTGTGGAGGCAGCAGAGAACTTTCACATCTCAAGTAATATTTCTGCAAGGATGTATTCAAAAAAATTGCTGGGACAACTTTTGCCAGAGGGACAAATAATCATACTAGTTTTGTACCACTTTAACTGTCATGCGTCCATCCTAGGAGATCTTGGGTTTTGCAGTTTGGTGAGCAACCCAGATTTCTCTGCTAGAGAATTCGAGTACCACCAATTCCTGTGTATGGGCTACAGCTTTCTAGAAGAGCACCTGAAGTTTCTCTCTGAACTAAAAATCTCAGATTCTGTTGCATGGATCTGCGGCAGTGAAAGTGGTATAGAACTAATATAACAGTGAAGTGTAAGCACTCTCTACATAAATTTAGGTTTGATGGCCATCACTTGGGAGTGCCTTAATGGGGGATTTCTGCATGGTAGAGGGCTGAATAAATGACCTTTGGGGTCCCTTCCAGCTTTTTAGTCTAAGTATAGACTTATATAGAGACTTATACATGATGCATCAATAGGAGTATGGTGTCTAGATCAAGGGAGGTACTGGTACCACTCTACTCTGCTTTGGTTAGACCCCATCTTGAATACTGTGTCCAGTTCTGGGCACCCCAATTCAAGAGGGATACTGACAAGCTGGAGCAAGTCCAGAGGAGGGCGATCAAAATGGTGAGAGGCATGGAAACCATGCCCTATGGGGATAGACTTAGAGAGCTGGGGATGTTTAGTCTGCAGAAGAGAAGGTTAGGAGGGGACAGGATAGCCATGTTTAAATATTTGAAGGGATGCCACCTAGAGGAAGGAGAGGGCTTGTTTTCTGCTGCTCCAGAGACCAGGACAAGGAGCAATGGATTCAAGCTGCAGGAAAGGAGATTCCACCTGAACCTCAGGAAGAACTCCCTGACGGTCAGGGCTGTCCAGCAGTGGAATATGCTGCCTTGGAGTGTAGTGGAGTCTCCTTCCTTGGAGGTTTTTAAGTGGAGGCTGGATGGCCATCTGTCAGGAGTGCTTTGAGGGTGTTCCTGCATGGCAGGGGTTGGACTGGATGGCCCCTGGGGTCTCTTCCAACCCTACATTTCTATGATTCTATGATTCTATGTCCTTTTCCTTACAGCTGAATTCTCTGGGTCTCTAGTGCTGTAATTCAGGTGAGTGGGTTAAAGCTCTCCTGAAGCTAACAGGAAGTCCCAACCCAAATCACAAAACCCTGGATTCTGCAGGATGGATCCAAGGCATAGAAAGTGGTATCAAATTAGCGTAACTGCACAGAGTAGATACGGTCTAAGTAAACAGTGATTTCATAGATATTTCTCAGGAATGCTTTAGCCGTGGATTCACACACAAGGGTAAGACTAAATGATCTTTGGGATCCCTTTCAAATCTTGACTCTAGGTGCGCACAGACCACGTCCCTTACCTTTCAATAGATGTCTCCAGGGATTGGTTTTGGGAGAGAACCCAAAACTAAAATAAACATTTCTGTGTCTTTCTCTAGACTAAAGGATCTGGATGATTCTTTTTAAAAGGACTGGGAAAAGACAGGGAGGAATTCTTTAAACAGGCTATTAGCCATGATAGCCAGAAGCACTTCTTGTGTTTAACTCTGTCTGCCAGATGTTGGAGCTTAACAACACATGATGGCTGTCTCCATAACTTTGAGCAAACTTCCTCCCAGGTTTCTTGCAGGCTAACTAAAAATGAAAGCTGATCTCATAGAATCGCAGAATCCTAGAGCTAGAAGAGACCTCCACGGCCATCCGGTCGAACCTGTTTCTGCAATGCAGGAAGAAACAGTCCAAGCACTCCCTTTGACAGATGGCTGTCCAGCCTCTGTTGCAAAATCTCCAAAGAAGGAGACTCCACCACACTCCAAGGCAGTGTATTCCACTATCAAACTTCTCTTACCATTGGGAAGTTCTTCCTAATATTTATGTGGAATTGCTCAGGGGAGCTGGAAAGGAAGAGCAAAAACAGCACTGGGGGGGCACCATGTGCTCTCAGGGCCAACGCTGCCCACCCATGCTTTCATAGAATGGACACCTCTCAATTGCCCACAAGAAATGCTGGGAGCCCAGCTATGATTATGGGAGTGGGGCAAGAGAAGAGACAGGGTATGCTCCCTTCTGGAGTTAAGTGCATGCATGCATGAGCACATGATTACCGTGTGTACCTGCAGTCAGTACTGGAAGAGGCATGCGGGGAGTGGGGGACAGCGAGAAGCAAGCAAGGTTGGGTTCATCATAGCCCGGATACGACAGGTAGCTTAAGTATGATGAATGGCTGGCCTAAACGAGCCGCCGCACTGAAGTCTTGGCAAAGGGAGAGAGAAATCAAAGGCAGCTCAGTAGAGGCAGAAGCTCCCTGTCAGAATTAATAAAGCTCTCCTAGGGTGGGCAGAGGGGGCTGGAAGGAGGTGCTTTGTTAAGGATTTCATCACCGGAGTGGGGTGTCTCGGTTGACCTGGCACATGGCCTTCCACATTTTCTAATGGTGCATGAAGCACAGAATCATAGAGTCATAGGCCATTTCCACACTGGACTGTTACAGCTCGATGATTCCACTTGCAACATCCTATGGAACCCTGGGGTTTGTAGTTTTGGGAGGGGCCAACTGGCCCCTCCCGAAACTACAAACCCCAGGGTTCCATAGGATGTTGCAAGTGGAATCATCGCGCTATAACAGTCCAGTGTGGAAATGGCCATAGAAGAGACCCCAAGGGCTGTCCAATCCAACCCCATTTTTAAACAGAGGCTGGACGGCTGTCTGCTGAGAGTGCTTTGATGGTGTCTTCTTGCATGCAAGAAGACATCATCAAAGCACTCTCAGCAGACAGCCATCCAGCCTCTGTTTAAAAACCTCCAAAGAAGGAGCTTCTACCACACTCAAGCAGAAGTTTATTCCTTTTTCAAACCACTCTTACCATCAAGAAGTTCTTCCTAATATTTAGGTGAAACCTCTTTTCCTGAAATTGAAAGTCACTGCTCCATGTCCTAGTCTCAGGAGCAACAGAAAACACACTTGTTCCACCCTCCATCTGACATCCTTACAAATATGTAAACATGTCACCTCTTATCCTTCTCTTCTCCAGGCTAAACATACTCAGCTCCCAGAGCTTCCAGGGACTTGGACATGGAGCAATGACTTCAACCTACAAGGACTGTGGTGCCGGAGAAGAGTTCTGTGGATTCCCTGGATTGCTAAAAAGACAAATGAATGGGTCCTGGAGCAAATAAAACCTGAACTCTCCCTAGAAGCCAAGATGCTTAAACTGAGGGTGTCGTATTTGGCCATATCATGAGAAGACATGATGCACTAGAAAAGACAAAAATGTTTGGAAGGGTAGAAGGCAGTAGGAAAAGAGGAAGACCACAATACAAAAGGAGAGACTCAATCAAGGAAGATGTGTCCTTGAATCTGCAAGATTGGAGCAGGGTGGCTGAGGACAGGGTGACTTGAAGGTCTCCCATTTGTAGGGTTGCCATCAGGCAAAGACGATTTGACAGCAATTGAGAAAAACCTAGTATTTAAACTATATTGTTTTTAACAAGCTGTAAGCTTTCTTGGGTCCCATTATTGGGGAAAAGGTGGGATAGCAATGAATAAAAATAAATAGATAGGTAGGTAGGTAGGTAGGTAGGTAGGTAGATAGGTAGGTAGGTAGGTAGATAGATAGATAGATAGATAGATAGATAGATAGATAGATAGATAGATAGATAGAAGACAGACAGACAGACAGACAGACAGACAGACAGACAGACAGACAGACAGACAGATAGATAGATAGGCAGGTAGGTAGAATAATAAATAATTGTTCACTATTTTTTTTGGCCCAGCTGGACTGATGAGCAAGCATGTTATCACTGAAGCCAGCAGAGATTTGATGATCAAATGGGGGATCCCACAAAAGAAGCCCCCCAAGATCTGCCCCATTATACACCTGATGCTAGAACCATGGTTGTAGGAAGGAACAAAATTGTGTTTCAACCTCATCTTGTAACTACAGCCTCTGCAAAAACTGGGCATGAGCCCTGGGCAGACCGGAGCAGATGACTCCATTTTAGATGCTGTCAAAGGCAGAGAAATTAGCCGGTACTTCCTGCATTGTGATATTTGCAGAGGAACTGGTGTGGTTTGTCCTCTTCATAGAAGTTTCCCCCACTGCCACTTTCTGATTGGTTTCTTCTCCTATCCTTTCATAACAGCAACCTGAATTAAGCCAGAATTCTGTTTCTTAGTCCCAGCTACAGCAAATGTATTAAACCAAATGTTGAATAGTTGAGTCATTTGCAAGGCTACATCCAGTAGATTCAGTAGCTCTGCAAGCATGACTCTGTTAACAAAGCTTCTGACAAAGAAGCCTGCCCAGTCCCCTTTCCTCCTCATCCTCTGTGTAGCTACAAGTTTTTCAGCAGCACCAGCGTTGGGGGGATGGCAAAAGAGGGCTGGAGAAATACAAACTTTCAATGCTGGGTTGCAGCAATGTGTTTGTAGTAAACAATTCAATAAAGCTTGAGATGGGAAAGAATAGGTTTCTCCTCTAGCTGATCCTACCGTAGCTGTGTGTACGTGCCTACAACAGGCAAGATAAACAGCAGCTGCCTCCAGAATATCTTAATAAGTACGTGTGAGCAGCAAAAAAAAAGGAAAAGGGGAGAGCAGATAAGCCTGCCTAAGAAACCACCACCAGTATGTCTAGAAAAAGGCACAGATCTACATATTTGGCCACACAAACTGGCCATGTGGAGGCTGATGAAAGAAAAAGTCAACCCTGGATACATTTTGAAAGAAGCCTTCAAGAGGCCTCCAGAATGTTCAAAATGTTTTTCTTTACTTATGCAAAGCTTACTTGACCTGTTTCATTCCACACTTAGATATTGTTAGCTTTGGATTTTTTAAAAAAAATTGCTGAAACATGTTGACCGCTCTTCCCTTTTTGTAGTCTAGGAACCTGTCCCTATTCTTTCCCATGTTATCCCTTCCTCTGGCACCAATTTTTTTATTAAAGAAGTAATGTCCAGGAACCTACTTGGTTAACGGAGGCATTTGTTGTTGTTGTTGTTGTGTGCCTTCAAGTCATTTCTGACTTATGGGGCCCTAAGGTGAACCTATCATGGGGTTTTCCGGGGCTGAGAGTGTGTGACGTGCCCAAGGTCACTCAGTGGGTTTCCATGGCCAAGAAGGGAACTGAAGCTGGATCTCCAGAGTCGTAGTCCAGTTCTCAAACTACTATACCATGGTGGTTCACAACAGGATATAGCCTGAGATTTGCCCAAAGTTGGCCACGTGGCAGCTGCGGAATTCTGGGAGCTGTAAGCCAAAGCAAGTAACTTTTCCGAACAGCTGAAGTGTGGCATCACAACACGCCTAGGCCATGGAGTTCCCATGTTTGGAGCTGAAGGGCCAAGCGCTGCACCGGCAGCAAGATGAGGTCCGTAAAGGCAATGTGGCAGAAGCCGTGGCTGCGGCAGGGACCGTCGTTGTCGCCAAGGCGGCCTTGTCAGCCTGTGATAAATGGCTCCAATTTGGAGGCCGCTTCCCGCTGTCACTCTCCATTCCTCCCTCCAGCAGATGTTCCCTGCCCAGAGGCATTAGCTCTGCTTTGCCAAGGACGGCCGGAGCGCAAGGAAGAAAGCAGCAACCTGTTTAAGCAGGCGCGCTGCTCCTTTGAAGGGTCTTCTGTGTGCCGGGATTTTTGCGTGCGGGGAGATGAGCGTACGGCTTTTTGATGTACGACCCTGATCCATTCCCAGCGCCTGCATCTGTTGTGTGTCTGTTATGACTCAGAACCCAGGGGAGTAACAGTGCTCAGCCCCTTGCATCCACTGTTTTTCTGGAGGAATATGAGGTCCGCACAGGCTAGCATTTCTATTTCCAAAATGTCACCAATAAAGATGTGTCTCTAGGAAGAGGATCGTTGTGTGGAAAGGATCTCAGGGTCTTAGTAGATCACAAGCTACACATGAATCAGCAGTGTGATGCAGCAACTAAGAAAACCAATGCAATTCTTGGCTTCGTCAGCTGGAGTATAGTGTTCAGATTGAGGGAACTAGTAGAGCTACTCTATCTTGCTTTGTTCAGACCTCACCTTGCATTTTGTGAACCTTTCTGGATACCACAGTGCAAGAAGGACATTGACCAGTTGGAATGTGTCCAGAGAATCTCAGAATAGAATAACAGAACTGGAAGAGACCCCAGGGGCCATCTAGTCTAACCCCCTGCTATGCAGGAACACCATTCAAAGCATTCCCAACAGATGGCCATCCAGCCTCTGCTTAAAATCCTCCAAAGAAGGAGACTCATCACACTCTGAGGCAGCATCTTCCACTGCTGGACAGCTCTGACCATCAGGAAGTTCCTCCTGAGGTTCAAGTGGAATCTCCTTTCTATAGTTTGAATCCATTGCTCCTTGTCCTAGTCTCTGGAGCAGTGCAAAACAAGCCTGCTCCCTCTTTGGTATGACATCCTTTCAAATATTTAAACACGGCTATCATGTCCCTCTTAACCTTCTCTTCTGCAGACTAAACATACTCAGTCCCCTAATCCACTCCTTGTAGGGCATGGCTTCCAAACCCTTTAACTGTTTTGGTCGCCCTCCTCTGAACACGTTGCAGTTTGTCAATATCCTTCTTGAAATGAGGTGTCCAGAACTGGACAAAGTATTCCAGATGAGGTCTGACCAAAGCAGAATAGAGTGGCCCTAATACTTTCCTTGATCTAGACACCATTTTCCTATTGATGCAACTGGAGTCATAGGTGAAAGGCAGGGAAACCAAGCAGATGAAGAATGCCTTAGGGAGCTGAGTATTTCAGCCTGAAAAAAACATATGAAGGGATGCCATGTAAAAGATGGGGCAGGCTTGTTTTTTGCTGCTCCAGAGACTAGAACACAAACCAATGGACTCAAGGGACAAAAAGAAAGATTCCACTCTGAGCCGTCTGCAGGGGAATGGACTGTCTCTCCTACTTTTGGAGGTAGCTTCCAGAATCTTTTCTTTTCCTTTCTTTTAGAATAAATCAGCACATAGGTTTCTGTGCATAAGTTTTTATATTGAGATTGGATGGCTACCACTCAGGGATTCTTCAGTTTTGGATTCTTGCACTGGCTGGGCGTTGGACGAAATGATTTTTGGGATCCTCCCTCATGTCATGCATTTAACAAACTTCCCTCATCCAGAGTTCTGGTCTCCCAATGCAAGCGAATGAGGTTGCACTTCAGAAGCCAGGTGTGAAATCACCACTTCTGAATGTTCAGACATGTAATTTTTTTTAAAAAAAAGAAAAAAGCTCATCGTAAGTAGAAAACTAGTAGACAAGGAAGGAACAAAGACTGTCACAATTGTGTGTTTGTTATTTACTCCTCCTGTCTATTCTCAAGACAGGCTACCTGAGCTCCTCCTATCTAGAGATGCCAGGGAATGAGTCTGGATCCTTCTGCCTCTAAAACAAGTGCTTTATCACTAAGCTGGAGCCCATCCGTTAAAAAGCAGTATTTTCTGCAGACTGGACAGCTGGGAAAACCTGGAAAATTGCAACCTTACTTCAGGCCCATTATAATTACTGCACATCATTTTAATTTCCTCTAGATCACACATACACTCCTGAGTTCTTCTGGTGTGAATCTGGCCAGATACTTCATTATTGGCTTCCTTTCCCCCTCCTTCTTAAATATGTGGGGAAAATACCTGTAAAAACTTTTTAAAAACTTATTTTTACCATGCAGCAAACTTAAGAACTGAGTGGAACCTTGTTGATCTCCATTTGAATGTTCTAATTGGAATGGACTTTCCGTGAGTCTCTTACAAAGCACTCATCTTGTCTGTTTTAATTGCTGTGATGCCCATCAAAGGCAACGCGAAGTTTCTCAGGAGGATGGACAGTGCTCCTACCTTGGGTAAACGTTCAGGGTCACCGGGGTGCCGAGGAATCACCTTCTGCAAGCGTTGAAACCCGTAGTCAATGGTTGGCTCATTCAGGGCTGTGGGTAAAGAGCATTGAGCTATTAAAGACTGAATGGCTTGCGATCCCAATGGGAACCAGAGTTCCCATTCAGAGGCCGAATTTATGTAGTTTCTGCTTTAATTCTGCATATTTTTACTGAATCCTGAGGTCTGATCAATTCACCCAGGCAAGTCCAGGATAACCAAAATTCCTTTTGCACAGGCTTCATATAATCATAGAACCATAGAGTTGGAAGAGACCCCAGGGGCCATCCAGTCCAACCCCCTGCCATGCAGGAACACCCTCAAAACACTCCTGACAGATGGCCATCCAGCCTCTGCTTAAAAACCTCCAAAGAAGGAGACTCACTACACTCTGAGGCAGCACATGCCACTGCCGGACAGCCTTGACTGTCAGGAAGTTCTTCCTGAGGTTCAGGTGGAATCTCCTTTCCTGAAGCTTGAATCCATTGCTCCTTGTCCTGGTCTCTGGAGCAGCAGAAAACAAGCCCTCTCCCTCCTCTATATGGCATCCCTTCAAATATTTAAACATGGCTCTCACGTCCCCTCTTAACCTTCTCTTCTGGAGACTAAACATACCCAGCTCTCTAAGTCTATCCTCATAGGGCTTCATGGCTTCCAGGTCCCTCACCATTTTGGTCGCCCTCCTCTGGACTTGCTCCAGCTTGACCATGTCCTTCTTGAACTGGGGTGCTCAGAACTGGACACAGTATTCAAGATGAGATCTAACCAAAGCAGAATAGAGTGGTACCAGTACCTCCCTCGATCTAGACACCATACTCCTATTGATGCAGCCGAGAATTGCATTGGCTTTCTTGACTGCCGCATCACACTGCTGACTCATGTTCAGCTTGTGGTCTATGAAGACTCCTAGATCCCTTTCACATGTACTGCTATCCAGCCACGTGTCCCCCATCCTATATTTCTGTATTCCATTTTTTCTACCTAAGTGTAGGACCTTACACTTCTCTCTGTTGACTAAGGGAAAGAATCTGAAAGGGATTTTTAATGTTTCCATCCTCCCAGACATACACAGTTGTAAACACAATCTTGCACCTACCAACAGTCTCCAGAAAAGTCTGAATTAAAAACTCTCACAGTCTCCAAGCCAGTATGACAATCAGTGTGCATGATTGTGCATGATGTACAAATGTACATGCAATTGTATGTGCATGTACATTTTGGCTATTAAGGATTACAAATAGCAACTTTTCCTTTCTGAGAAAGTAGTGCTAAGGACTTTTTAAAGTGACTGCTGGGGCTGTAGGGGAAGAGAGGCAATTGTGCAAACCAAATAAAATAAAGTACTTTGTGCGATTTTATTTCAGAACTGAGGTGTGGACAAAGGTGGTGGGTTTAGGGGGACATTTTTGTGTCCCTGGGGCTCTCTGAGGGCCATACAGACTTTCCAAAAATAGGGGAAAAATATACTTCTCCACTTCTCATTTTGAAAAACGTTTTCTGTTGTTGTTAAACCGGACAGTTGGTCCCATGCAACCCATTTTAAAAGTGAAACACTGCTCTTGGAAGCTTCTAAGAGAGGTAATACATCCTCCTCCCCTTGCACTTTGTAAGCATCCAGAACTGGACCTCCAAGATATCCTGTTATTATCAGTTCTGCTCAAATCCTGCAAATTCAGTACAGCTGTGGCTTTGTTCACCGCATTAGTTAGAACATGTCATCATTATTATTTTTTTAAATACAAATACTTGCAATGTTCTTTAACTGGATAGTTCAAGTGGCATTGGTCATACTTGTAGATAATGGTCTTGCATTTACAAAACAGGCCTTTGTGGCCCCAGCAAAGCTGAGAAATCCATTTATGCACCAGCTTGCCTCTTTGCTGGGCAAAGCTGCCCCTCTTTGTGTTCTCTCTCTTAATGTTTCATGAGTCTGTGGTGGTAGAAGTGCCAGAGTGCTCCCTCCCATCTGTCCTCATATGGCTTGCTTTCTAGGAGATAATGCTAATAACGACAAGAATTCCACATGCGCACATATGCACTCTCCTCTTTGGGGCCGATCCTTTCCCCCTGCCTATACATCTCCATCTCATCAAGCATAGAAAACCAGGGGTCCCTCCCCCCCGCGAACCGCTGCCCCCTCCTCTTTGCCCCAAACCTGTCTGTCATCCAGCAGGCGCAGGCTCTCTCCTCCCCCCAGATTGGCGTGCTTCATTACTGGGCTGAGATGAAGATAGATTGCCTGATTTAGCGTAAACATATGCTGCAATTCCAGTTCTGGGCAGCGTTCGTGCACCAGTAATTGGTATTGATTTTCTTCTGCTTCCCCCATCCCACCCCCAGTAGGCCTTTCACAGGCCAGAGCACACGGGATTAGCCATGCAACAAGGGGAGGGGGGGCAGGCAGGGTGTGTGTATGTGTGTGTGTGTGCACACTGATAGGGCCATGGGGTTGTGCTCCCAGGACGGGACACAGTTCACCGTATCTGTACTCCAATGCACAATCCATGTGCTGTTTACATACAGTTCACCATATCTGTACTCCATGGCACAATCCATGTGCAGTTTACATACAGTTCACCATATCTGTACTCCATGGCACAATCCATGTGCTGTTTACATGTCTCCTAACAACTAAACCCCATTAACCTCCATGGAACTGACTTCTGGGCAAACAGGTACAGGATTATAGATAAATTCCCTTCCCTATCTATCTCCCATTTGTCCCCAGATCTTTTCTCCTGCTCCTATTCCAAATCTCAGTGACTTCCATTATAGTCCCATGAAAAATTGGATATGCCCTTTGTCAATGCGGTGGTGGTGAGGAGTGTAGAGCACACTGTTGTCTCTCTGTTACCTTCCAACTACAACTCCCCTCATCCTCAGCTCGCCTGGGCAATGATGAGAGATGCTGGGAATGGCAGCCCAACAATAACAAGAGGGCCTCCGGCTGTGGGAAGGTTGGCATAGGTAGTGGAGAGGGCAAGGTATGCATGTGTGCGCGCGCGTGTGTGCGTGCATTATGGCCAAAAGCATATTCAACGGTGGCCATTTCTGCACTAGACTGTTATAGTGCTATGATTCCACTTTCAACATCCTTTGAGTCCCCTCCCTAAACTGCAAACCCCAGGATTCCATAGGGTTGAAAGTGGAATCATAGCACTATAACAGTTTAGTGCGGAAAAGGCCAGTTACAACAGGAGAGTTTAAAAACTAGTTTGAAGAATCTGGAACCCCTCAAAATGTACAAACTGGGATGAAATCAATCAGGCCCACAAGCCATGTTTTTTACTTGATGCTGGAATGACAGGAGTGTTGGTGCCAATTAGGCCTCTAAAAGGAAGGTATTTTATAGCTGGGGGCCACAGTAGATAAGACCAGTGATGCATTTAAGTCTTTTGCTCCAAGTCTCAACTCAAGTCTCCAGTTTCTATCTTCAAATCTCAAGTTGAGTTTCAAGTTCTTGAAGATACTTTCAAGTCAAATCTCAAGTCTGGGAGCCAACTTTATGCCTCAATCTATATTCCAGAATTTTGGGACAGCGTTGAATGAAGTCAGTTTGAATAATGTAAGCAGAGTCGGCCCTCCACATTTGCAATTTTGCCATCTGCAGCTTCAGAAGTGGAGAATAGGATCCTTCTTACTTCCCCTCTTCAAAGCTGGAGGCTTTTGTGTCCTTGGGCACAAAAGAGTTTGCAGCTCTGGAGGAGTTTGCAGCTTAGGATCCTCCTTAATTCCCATTTCTGAAGCTGGAGGATTTTTCAGAAGTGGGGAATAGGATCCTCCTTACTCCCCATTACTGAAGCTTCAAAAGCTTTAGAAGGAAAGATCCTTCCTCCTCAAGCCTGTTGCCTAATGCATTTGCTGAAAAATACCCCCTGTGCTCTGGGCACGAGTCTTGCCTTCTGCTCTAAGTTTTAAAAGGCTCCCTTGATACACAGCAAGGACAGGATGCTGAGAAGACCTCAACCCTGCCTCGAGCCCATTGCCTAACCTGTTTGCTGTTCCCCTCTGAGAAATGCACCCACACTTTGGGCTTGAGAGAGATTGCCATGTGCCCAGTAGGCTAAAAGAGATGGAAGCATTGTTCAAAGTTGTAAGGTTTCTGGATGAATGTATTATGTGACTGAACCCAGGGCAGCAAGTCAGTCACTAAAAATATACAAGTCTCGAGTCAAGTCAGTGTGTCATTTATTGCTGAGTTGAGTTGAATAACATTTCCGCACGATATTTTTATAGCACGATGATGCCACTTGCAACCTCCTATGGAATCCTGGGGTTTGCAGTTTTGGGAGGGGCCATTTGGCCCCTCCCAAAACTGCAAACCCCAGGATTCCATAGGAGGCTGCAAGTGGCATCATCGTGCTATAAGAGTGTGGTGCAGAAATGGCCCAAGTTGAGTCACTAAAGTGACTTAAGTCCAACTTGGGTCAGTCGACTTGAGTCTACATCGCTGGATAAGACCCTCTCCCATCTCCTCCTGCACCATGCAGGCGCTCTTTCCAGTACTGGAAAGAGAGGCGCTCTTTCCAGTATTGAGGATCCATGCCGTTTGAATGCTATTACCAGTTATCAATCATCTCAACCCATCCCTTCTTCCCCTTCACTCAGGGGGGCCAGCTCCTCCCTTGCTGTGGGTCGATATGCATAGATAATTCATGAACTGGAAGTGGAGGTGGGGGAGCAAAGGAGAGAGGGGAGGAATGCCCCCAGACAATTCGCACAGCAGAAGGAGCGTGCATCTTCCTCATTCCTGCTCTCTGCTCCCTTGGGAGAGTTGCAGACAGTGTATGTGTGTGTGAGTGGGTGTGTGTTTTTGTGTAAGAGAGACAGCACTCATCTTGCTCTTCTCTGAACACCATCTATTTCTCTTTCTTCCTCTCGTTCTTTCCAACTCCCCACCTCCACGTATGGCTCTTTGCATATTCCTGGCATCCTGGAGTGCTCCATACAGTGGAGACTCTGCATCCCCTATCAGTAGAGCAGGGGAATCTGCTCCAGCTTTTAGTCAGAACTTGGAAGGTTTTAACCAACATGTTGAATCTTATCATAAGAACAAGCTTAAAGATTGGACTAAAACCCAGAAAGGATACACTGCCTTTGCTGACACAAGAACCTCTACTAACCATTACTGCCAGGGTGACATTGTCTTCACATTCTCATTATGGGCTTCCTTGAGGCTACGGTGGGAAGAGAATGCTGGACTAGAGAGGCCAGATCCAAAAACCCAAACTTCCCACTTGGACTAGCACAGTGTGGTGGTTTGAGTGTTGGACTACAGCCCTGGACACAAGGGTTCGGTTCCCTGCCTGACCATGGAAACCCACTGGGTGACCCTGGTTGTGTCACACACTCTCAGCCCCAAGAAAACTCTGTGATAGGTTTGTCTGAGAGTTGCCGTAAGTCAGAAAGAACTTGAAGGTATAGAACGACAACAATGGGGCTGCTTTTAGAAACTCTTTCCAAGGCCATTTCCACACTGGAATGTTAGTGCTATTATTCCACTTTCAACATTCTATGCAATCCTGGGATTTGCAGTTTAGGCTCAACTGCAAACCCCAGGATTCCATAGGATGTTGAAAGTGGAATAATAGCACTATAGCAGCCTAGTGTGGAAACAGCCTAAACGTCAGTGGGCCAAAATGCTTTGTCCAGGATCTTGACTGGGGCCAGTTACTGGCAGCAAATAACAACTTTGTGCAAACAGCTTCCCTGGCTAGTGGTTGATTTCTGGGCACAATTCAAAGTGCTGGTCCTGACCTATGAAGCCGTATATGGCTGAGCTACAGTCTGTCTTAAAGATTGCATCTCCCTGTCTGATCCCACCAGAATTTTAAGACCTTTGGAGGAAAGCTTTCTCTCCATCTTGCCACCGTCACAGGTGCCCTAAGTGAGAACAGAGGAGAGAGCTTTCTCACTGGCGGTTCCTACCTCTGGAATTCCCTTTTGTGGGAGGCTAGGCTGGCTCCCTTCCTTCTGCCAGCAGGCAAAGATCTTTCAGTTCAAGTGGGCATTTAACGAATGAATCGGTTTATTTTGGTCAGAGACCAGAACAGGCTTTTAATGTGCAATCACTTGCAAGGAGACTTCTTATGCCGTGTGTCTGTGTGTGTTTTATTTTTAACCTCTGTATGTTTTTAATGAGTGTATATTGTTTTTAATCTATCCCTCTAAGGGGTGATTTTAATTGTGTTTTAAAATTTTATTGTTTTTAGCTGAGTCTTTTTGTAAGCCACCTTGGGCCCCTCTCCAGGACAAAGGCTGCATATAAATGAAATGAAAGGATATGAAATGTCTTTCAAAAAATTTAACCCCCCCCGCCCCGAGCAACATGCATACATGCCCCGTACCGGTGTAGACAAAGCGTCCCGGGGCTCCTTTGCAGAACTGCTTCGATTTGTAGGAAAGCGTCACTTCCACTACCCCAGGAATGTGCCTCGGAGGCGTCTGTACACGGATTGCATGCGGTGTGATGAGCTGTTGAGAGAGGGGGACAAACAGGAGGATGGAAGCAGTTATTTGGGGAGGGTGTCAGTTTTCAGAAATGGGAAAGGTAGCATCAAAGGGAACACATGGCAATTTGGTTTTCCCCTGCTTCAACCACACATAGAATCATAGAATCATAGAATTGTAGAGTTGGAAGAGACCCCAGGGGCCATCCAGTCCAACCCCCTGCCATGCAGGAACACCCTCAAAGCACTCCCAACAGATGGCCATCCAGCCTCTGCTTAAAAACCTCCAAAGAAGGAGACTCCACTACCCCCTGAGGCAGCAGATTCCACTGCCAGACAGCCCTGACTGTCAGGAAGTTCTTCCTGAGGTTCAGGTGGAATCTGCTTTCCTGCAGCTTGAATCCATTGCTCCTTGTCCTGGTCTCTGGAGCAGCAGAAAACAAGCCCTCACTCCAGTTTGAATTCTTTGCTCCAACTGATTTTTGTATCGTTGCCTGTTGACCATGAATTTCATAAGATTTTCTCAGTTAAGCAACACTCAGAGGTGGTTTTGCCAGTTCCTCTCTCTGAAATACAGCCTACAGCACATGGTATTCATTGATGGTCTCCCATCCAACTACTAACTAGAATCTTAAGGGATGCTTATTTCCGGTTTCCCTTACACCCATGAACTAAATAGCTTCCTCTTGCTAGTAGCAGCCTGCAGACAGAGAAGGGAGGCATCCCACCCTGAAATTGTTAACTGGGGTTGGCTAGCACAGAACTCCATGGAGTCACAAAATCCTACAGCTGGAAGCGACCACAAGGGCCATCCTGTCCAACCCCTTGCCATATAGGAATACACAATCCAAGCACTCCTGTAAGATGGCCGTACAATCTCTGTTTAAAAACCTACAAAAAAGGTGACTCCACCAGGGCAGAGCTTGGAGTGTGTGGAGGAGGGGTTGGAAGGGGAGTGGGGCTACGGCGTGAGGGGCATGGCTGCGGTGTGTGTGGGTGTGGCTACAGGCTGACACACCCCAGAAACATTGCCGCCTGGGGCAAATCGCCCCCCCATGTCCCTACGTAACTGGACTCCACCACACTCCCAGGCAGTGTATTCCGCTGTTGAATTGCTCTTACTCTCAAAAAATTCTTCCGAATATTTAGGTTGAAACTTTCCTCCTGTACAATAGTTTGAAAACTTTGCTCCATGTCCTGGTCTCTGGAGCTGCAGAAAACAAGCTTGCTCCATCTTCCATAGTTCATCCTTTCAAATATTTAAACATAGCTATCACGTCAACTCTTTTTGCAACGGCTCCACTGGCTGTCAGTCTGTGTCTAAGCCCAATTTGGAGCATTGATTATCCCCTATGAAGCCCTATATAGCTCAGGTTCAGGCTATGCGGAGGACTGTCTGCTCTGTGAAGAGCCTACCGACTTGTCTAGATATCTTCTGGGGAGGCCCTTCTTTCTGCCAAATCACCTACACAGGTATACCTGTTGGGAATCTTTTTGTTTCTGTAGACCTTTGAGGCCTGACTGCTTAGGTGCAGAAGGATCTTTCAAAACGTGTTGTACTACTGTTTATTTGTTGTTGTTTTTTTACAGTCATGGTTTCAACTGATTTTAAATTTAACAACAACAACAACAGGGTGGGAGCCTGCCTGTTTGGTCCAAAAGTTGTCCAAAAGCTGCTAATCTGTTTGGTCCAAAAGTTGTCCAAAAGCTGCTAATCTGTTTGGTCCAAAAGTTGTCCAAAAGCCTGTTTGGTCCAAAAGTTGTCCAAAAGCTGCTAATCTGAAGCTGCGTGTGCAATGCAACCACACAGATCAGAAATGTTATTTTTGAACTACGGTTCCAAGATCACTTGGTCATGCTGGGTGGGGGGCTCTTGGAACTGTAATCCAAAATTTAATCCAGAGTTTCCAAACTCTGCCCTGTAATATAAACTTTCTCAAGGGGTTTTCTTTCCAGTTTAACTGTTTTGGCCTCTTTGAAAGACTCCTTGGAAATGTAGTCAGAAAAAATATCACAGAATAAGAAAGGGGGAAGAGACTGCAAAGGGCATCCAGTACAACTGGATGTACAACCATGCACTGGAGCATTCCTGAAAGATGGGCTTCCAACCTTTGTTTAAGGACCTCCAAAAAAGGAGGTTCCATCACTCTCTGTGGCAGTACATTCCACTGTCAAACAGCCCTTACAGTCAAGTTATTTCAAACGCTTAAGCAGAATCTCATTTCTTATTTGAATTCACTAGTTCATCTTCTTGGCCCTTTTCGCATGCAGTTTCTTTTGCGAGAGGGCCCCTTGAGCGTCATGTAAATGGGAGCGGCAGTCCGTACGACGCACTCCCATTTACGCAACGCTCAAGAGCCAGACGCAGAGCAGACATGCACCTTTTTATTTTCGGCTTTAAGCCGAAAATGGTGCACAGTCGCGCAATGCTCCTGGGGCCCGCACGCACTTCCCTGCTGTGCGGTGTGCCGGGAGCCGGGCCGGTTGCGCTTCCTGCCACAGCGCTAGCCTACAATTCCCAGGTTGCGCTGCAGTAGGAAGGGGTGGGGCGCTTGCACGACGCTTGCGCAACCAGGAAACGCTGCGGAACTCAAGCAGCAGGGAAGCGGCAGCGTTCCTGCTGAGGCTTTTCGCGCGAGACGCCCCCCCCCCAGCTGCGCAAACAGGTAACGTGCGAAAAGGGCCCTCGTCTTGGCTGTAGCAGAAAGGAAGCTTGTTCCATCTTCTAAGCAACATGCTATCATGTCACCTCTCTATCTTCTCTTCTCCAAGCTAAATGAAGGATCTTCAATGCTGGAGAGAAAGTTCTCTCCCCAGGGAGAGAGAAAGTTTGCTGGAGGTGAACTAAACCTACAGAGTGGAAATGTCCTCAGGGACTCACCTCGCTCCACACCAGCATGGTGCCAAAGACCACCTGCAGCCCATCAAAGAAGTTGTCCCCGATCACAATGACGGTGGCACCACCTGTGGTCCAGCCTTCGCTGGGGCTGATGGCTTTGATGCAAGGCGTCGCTGCTTCAGGAGGGAAGGGGAGAGACAAGGCAAAGCATCAGGGGACTGGGATGAGAAAACACAGCGGGAAAGAATGCGTGTTGGTAGAGGCAATGGGGAAATTGTTGTCCGGGGAAAAGCCAACGTGGATGAGGGTGGAAAGGAGGGTGAAACAGGTCACTGGTGATTCATGGAGGAAAGGGGACACAAAATAGACCAGATGACTGCCTGAGAGCTAAACAGGGCCAAGCAATAGTCAAAAGGATGTGAAACCAATAAGCTTGAGGCTGTTCCAAAAAAGTGCAATTTTCCAAAATCTGTAACCATCTGAAATAGAGAACACTTCTGGTTCCAAGCATTTTGGATAAGGGTTACCCCAACCAGTACCAAAGCTGAATAGCTGAGAGGCACAGAGATTCCATACTCTTCCTCCTTTTATTAATCTTTATTAACCTATGAATACTACTTACTGGCAGTGTTCAGCATCAACCATGAATCATCTCATTGTGATTTTAAACAGGTATTTGGAAGATCTTTGGGAAAACCTCCTAGAAATAAGAGAACTGTCAGGACTCCTAAATATTAGGAGGGGCTCCCAAAAATTAGAGAATCTCCCAGTGTCCCCAAAGATTACAGACTCTGCCAGAATGTGTTCACATTTCATTTCTGGTGCTTAAAGGTTTAATGCCTAGAATGAAAGCTACGGGATTTGGGCTATCAGAATGTTAGGAAATAAGGGAAATTACTTAACTTGCCAGTGTAGACATCTGTCACTTTAGTTAGTTAACTGTCTGCCTTTTAAAACAATCCAAACAATTTAATGTGAAACTACTTTGTGCGCTATTACTAGTGTTTTCTAGAGACATTATAAGAGCTGTGAAATAATTTAATAAAACAGTCTTCTCCAAAGCCACACCATTAATTGTAATCACGAAAGAACTTTTGGGGCATTTTCCTTTTTTAAAAATCATTCTGGTGAACTCTTTGGAACCACAGGGCTCAAAAATGAAACTGGGCTTCTTTAGCTGGTGGACCCACCAATTAAAACTTCCCCCGCTGATAAAAATTTACTCACACCAATTAAGTAGCTAAAAAGCTTTAGCTGATTCTCAGCTGAAGTGATTAATCATCACAGCCCAACTGATTACACAAAATTTAGAGAGAAAGGGAGTCTTTGAATAATTTATGGCAAGATTGTGAAGATCGGGGGAAGAGCTCAGAGAAGTTACTTTTGGGGACTACGGCCATTTCCGCACTAGCCTGTTATAGCGCGATGATTCCACTTTCAATGTCCTCTGGAATCCTGGGGTTTGCAGTTTCGGGAGGGGCCACGTGGCCCCTCCCGAAACTGCAAACCCCAGGATTCCAGAGGACGTTGAAAGTGGAATCATCGTGCTATAACAGGATAGTGCGGAAATGGCCTACAACTTCCCAAGTCTCCCAGCCAGCAGGGGGAGCTACAGTAACTTTTAAATTTTAAAGTTTAAGAGTAACTTTTGCAAATTCAGGGAGCTGCAGTACAGAAAAGTAAAATTTCCAAGCTGTGGCCATAATTATGAGTTGTCAATTCAGGCATCTTGCCAAACCTTGTTGGGAACAAATCCATGGCTGACAAACCTGTATCACAGCCTGAGATTTCTGCTTTGTCTGATAACCACAAACCATGGCTTGTTATTTTGGACATCACGCTTCCTTAACCATGGTTTGACATAGCAGCAGGCAACTGGGACAGTGGATGCATCCATTAAGAGTCATGACTTCTGGTTATAACTTCATATTTCTGCTAAGACTATTTTTCATTTTGGGGATGAGGGTCATTTGGAAGTTAAGAATGAAGTGAAATAACCTTACCTGCAGTGGTGGTATGTTGTTTTCCTGGCATTTGGAAACAAACAAACAGAAAAAGCCAAAGAAATTGGAATGGAGGTTGCAGGCCTTTAGGGGGCTGTCCAGAAGTCCCCTAGAACAGGGCTTTCCAAATGGTGCACTGTGACGCATTACTGTGTCACCTGTATCTGTAGGTGTGTTGCTTACAATTTTGGAACTGTATGTTATTATTTATAAACCATATCTTTTTAAAAATATATGAAAGGTTTTCATGAGATATGTTGTGTCCCCATACATTTGTTATTACAATTTATGTATACGTCTGCATCTTTTATTATGGGTTAATTTAACCTCCAGTTTGCTAGGAAAATTGAAATTACCGTGTTGCAAAATGATGCATGTCTAAAAAGTGTGTCATCAACATGAAAAGTTTGGAAAGCTCTGCCCTAGAGGCCTGCATCTTCCCCATTCCTAGACCCCTTTCACATTACAAAAGTATAGCATTATCATTCTACTTTAACTGCCATGGCAACATCCTATGGAATTCTGGCATTTGTAGTTTAGGAGACACTGGAGTTCCCTGGCAGGGAATTCTAAATATCCATCCCCAAACTATAAATCCCAGGATTCCATAGGATGGAGCCACAGTAGTTAAAGTGCGCTCATTGTGCTATAACCGTGTAGTGTGAAAATTTAAAAATTTAGCCTGACTAGATCCTTCTTATTGGGTCTTGAATTCTTGTTAAGCATTCTTATGGGGCAGGTACCTTCAGAGGGGTCCAATCTCCGTGCCCGGCGTCCGTGCTTGGAGTTGTTATGGACAAACATGTTATCGGAAACTGCAAGGACGTGGCCATCCACATTCACCGTCGTTGACACCACAACCTGAGAAGATGAGAGGCCAGCGAGGCATTAAACAAGACAATATTAAAATAATTATTTTTATTTTGTGCACTGGGGGAGAATCAGGCAACACACCCAAGGACTTTTTCATCTTTAAGGGCAAGCACCGAGATTGCTGTTAGATTATGCCTGGCCCTTTCAATCTCTGATGAAATGATTCCAAAGTACTCCACAAAGTAATACATTACAGGTGGAATATCATGGATCAACAGAGAGAAGTGTAAGGTCCTACACTTAGGTAGAAAAAATGGAATACAGAAATATAGGATGGGGGACACGTGGCTGGATACCAGTACGTGTGAAAGGGATCTAGGAGTCTTCATAGACCACAAGCTGAACCTGAGTCAGCAGTGTGATGCGGCAGCCAAGAAGGCCAATGCAATTCTTGGCTGCATCAATAGGAGTCTGGTGTCTAGATCAAGGGAGGTACTGGTACCACTCTACTCTGCTATGGTTAGACCTCATCTTGAATACTGTGTCCAGTTCTGGGCACCCCAGTTCAAGAAGGATATTGACAAGCTGGAGCAAGTCCAGAGGAGGGTGACCAAAATGGTGAGAGGCCTGGAAGCCATGAAGCCCTACGAGGACAGACTTAGAGAGCTGGGTATGTTTAGTCTGCAGAAGAGGAGGTTAAGAGGGGACATGATAGCCATGTTTAAATGTTTGAAGGGATGCCACGTAGAGGAAGGAGAGGGCTTGTTTTCTGCTGCTCCAGAGACCAGGACAAGGAGCAATGGATTCAAGCTGCAGGAAAGGAGATTCCACCTGAACATGAGGAAGAACTTCCTGACAGCCAGGGCTGTCTGGCAGTGGAAGATGCTGCCTCCATGGAGTGTGGTGGAGTCTCCTTCCTTGGAGGTTTTTAAGCAGAGGCTTGATGGCTGTCTGTTGGGATTGCTTTGAGGGTGTTCCTGCATGGCAGGAGGAGGTTGGACTGGATGGCCCCTGGGGTCTCTTCCAACTCTAGATTTCTATGATTCTACGATTCTATGATCCAAACAACAACAAGCTTTTCTATGGCCATTTCCACACTAGAGTGTTATAGCGCTATGATTCCACTTTCAACATGCTATGGAATCCTGGGGTTTGCAGTTTTGGGAGGGGCCATCAACTGCAAATCCCAGGATTCCATAGCATGTTGAAAGTGGAATCATAGCGCTATAACACTCTAGTGCGCTGAAATCTGTGGCACCGAAATCCAGGAACATGCAATCCTCACAAGTGTGATTGGCACCAACGTTGGCTTCCTTTTGGCAGAAGTAAAAACAAGGGCTTTTTAGTAAAGCCTTTGGTAGTCTAATGATTCTATCCACTAAGTACATGTGCATGGTTTTAACCCATTTTAATTTGTTAGAGAATTTAATATGTTTTTAGGCTGTAAGTTTAGTTTGTGCCGTTTCATATTTTTAAAGGGTTTTAAAATTTAACATTGATTTTATTGTGTGTGCTGACTTCAGAGACTTGGGTCTAGGGTGGGATAGAAATATTTTAGTGCATTAAAAAAAGGAATCTAAGTCTGCGCTGGAAAAAATCAGAAGGGCTGTCAAGGACCGTGTTCAGGCTCTGAGTTGTCGAGAAAGGAGGGACTCTCCAGGCGTCAACCAGTGCCGACTGGCTGGTGGCTTCCTCATCAGGTTCCTCTCCTAACGATATGGTAATTGTGACATTTTTACATGATTAACAGCCATTCCAATTTGCATAGCGCGGGGGGCCAGGCCTTGGTGGAGCAGACAAGCACACCCACCTTGATGAGTGAACGCAACACAGCCGCTGCTTTTGCTGTGGGTGCAAGGGGAAGAGGGAAGCCACCGTTAACGGAAGGGCCTCCACCCGCGGGGGCGGCAGGACCCCCAAAGAAAGGCCACGGAGCTACAACAACACATCCAAACTGCAGTCACTGTGCACGGGAAGACTGGTGTTATGTTGACTCGCTTGCATCCAACTGTCATTACTGTAATCTACAAAACAGGCAAACCTCTCTTATTTTTAAAACTTGTATTTATAAATTTTAACACAAACTAATTCACAACAGGAGAAGAAAAGAAAAAAAAACTATACATAAATAATATTCATGTATAGTCAGCCTTCCACATTGGTGGGTTTCACTTTCATGGATTTGATTATTTTCAGGGTTCTTCAACCTGTCCCCCCACCTCAAGTCCTTTTTTTCCAGGGGAACCCTCCCTCTTGGCAGCTCCGATCAGACTGTGCAGCCCTTTAAATCCAGCCTCTGTCTCTCCTCTTCTTCTTCTTCCTGACCAGCTAAGGATGGATTGCACCCGGTTCTCTCAGCACCACAAACCCTCATCTGATGCCCCCAAAAATCCAAGGAAGAGAGCAACAAGAGAGGGGAAGTGTAGGACCACTGTGCCAACTGACCCCTTTCCCTCTCCTGCCCCTGACCTGGTTTGGGCCCTGGGTGTCCATTCTCCCTACCATGCCCTGGCCCCCTTACCACAAACACACACACACACATTTGGATATCTGCAATCATTCCACTTCTGCGGTGGTCCTGTGCCGCCAACCTTAGCAAATGTGGAGGGCTGATTGTACAACTAAAGCTAGATGTAGGCTAAACGAAGTTAAACTAACCTAAAACTAAGGCTCTTTCTGCACAGTGTTGTCATCCTGCCAAAGCAATGGGTTGTTTCCAGTCCCATCGCGTTCCCAAGTGTTGCTAATCAGCCCTATTTCATTTCCAGAAAAAATCCAATAATGGCCTCCTTTCTCACCACGATTCCATCAGCTGGGTGAGCACTTGATAAAGCTTCCTGTTGTTGCCAGTCCAGGAATGGGTGGGATGTGGCCGTGCCCAGATTATCCCTCCTTCAGCTACTCCCATCGTGTGGTAAGTTCCAAATCTATCACCTCTCCATGTTTATTTTAAATTTCTCCTTTGCGTTGATTTTTTTTTTTTTACAACCCAGTGCATTTATTTCTTGCAATGTGTATGGAGATTTCCATTTTGATGTCAACACATGCAAGTCTGACAATTATCAATTACTAGAAGAACACAGCTGAAGTGTAGAGGAGCACATGAGTAAACTGCCAGACCATTTTTGTTGTTGGAAGGTAAAGCTGAGCACTTCCATTTGTAAGAAGCAAATGTTCTCTTCAAAATTAGCAACTAATCAGAATTTTAAATCAATTAAAAGTTTTTAATACATTTTTTAGTGTTATACTGAAAAAATGCAATAGTTTGCAAGCGTGTCATGCCATTATAACGTTGCTGCGCTTAGTGTGGCCTATGAAAAAAAGCAACACCAACTAATCGTGAGCTGTAGGGCAGGGAAAAGGGATGGTCAATGATGCTGTAGTGCAGTGGGAACACCGGTGGCGATAATGCTATTCATCCACCTAAAGTCGAAAGGGTAGAGAGTGTTCATAACCCAATACCATCACGGAAATGGCAATGTCGGGATTGCAATGGAATAACGTGTTATTGAGGTATAGTATGGAAAGGGCCAAAGACACAATGCTAAAGCACATTACTAAACCACTAATCTATTACCATAAACACAACCTAACTATACTAACTACAACACAACGTATCTTGGGGTTTGCAGTTTAGGGAGGGGCATTTAGAATTCTCAGCCAGAGAGCTCTTTGGCCTCAGGAAACGACAAATCCCAGAATTCCACAAGATGCTGAAAGTGGAATAATAACTCTATAACATTCTAGTGCAGAAAGGTCCTCAGTTTACTTTAGAACCAGAGCTTGAAAAAAGCTATCTTGTCGGGCTACAATATGCTGGGCAGAGGGTTACAAGAGTTGTAGTTTAAAGATGCATCCCCCCCCCGCCCCAGGGTGTGACTGAAACTGCTCCCCATGGCTGCCCATCCTTCCCCTCCCCAAAAATCCCCATCCTGCTAAACACATTGTTGTCTTGGTACCTAATTTGGTTTGGAGCATATTCATTCCTTCAGCCAGTGAGCCAAGCTGCATTTTGTAAGGGATGGATGACATTACATCCACAAAGGAGTCTAAATGGGTCTCATGACATTCTTGCAACGAAGCTAGTAAAATGTGGGCTGGACAGGGCTACTGTTAGTTGGATTTGTAATTGGTTGACCGACCGAACCCAAAGGGTGATCACGAATGGCTGCTTTTCATCCTGGAGAGAAGTGACTAGTGGGGTGCCAGAGGGTTCTGTCCTGGGCCCAGTGCTGTTCAATATTTTTATCAATGACGTGGTTGAAGGAATAGAGGACATGCTCATCAAATTTGCAGATGACACCAAATTGGGAGGGGTTGCTAATATGCCAGAGGACAGGATCAAAATTCAAAATGACCTGGATAGATTGGAGAGCTGGGCCAAGGCGAACAAAATGAAATTCAACAGAGAGAAGTGTAAGGTCCTACACTTAGGTAGAAAAAATGGAATACAGAAATATAGGATGGGGGACACGTGGCTGGATAGCAGTACGTGAGGAAGGGATCTAGGAGTCTTCATAGATCACAAACTGAACATGAGTCAGCAGTGTGATGCGGCAGCCAAGAAAGCCAACGCGATTCTCGGCTGCATCAATAGGAGTACGGTGTCTAGATCGAGGGAGGTACTGGTACCACTCTACTCTGCTTTGGCTAGACCCCATCTTGAATACTGTGTCCAGTTCTGGGCACCCCAATTCAAGAAGGATATTGACAAGCTGGAGCAAGTCCAGAGGAGGGCGACCAAAATGGTGAGAGGCCTGGAAGCCATGAAGCCCTCTGAGGATAGACTTAGAGAGCTGGGTATGTTTAGTCTGCAGAAGAGAAGGTTAAGAGAGGACATGAGAGCCACGTTTAAATATTTGAAGGGACGCCATGTAGAGGAAGGAGAGGGCTTGTTTTCTGCTGCTCCAGAGACCAGGACAAGGAGCAATGGATTCAAGCTGCAGGAAAGAAGATTCCACCTGAACCTCAGGAAGAACTTCCTGATGGTCAGAGCTGTCCAGCAGTGGAATAGGCTGCCTCCATGGAGTGTGGTTGAGTCTCCTCCTTCTTTGGAGGTTTTTAAGCAGAGGCTGGATGGCCATCTGTTGGGAATGCTTTGATGGGTGTTCCTGCATAGCAAGGGGGTTGGACTGGATGGCCCCTGAGGTCTCTTCCAACTCTACATTTCTATGATTCTATGATTCTATGGGAAAAAACAAGAAAGTCAGGCAGGATTACACGAATGTAAGTGTCTCACCTGGAATCGGCGCATGTCTCGGGGATTCCCAGCATTCTTCAGGCAGTTCTGGTTGCACTTGAGGAAGAACTTGAGGAAGAATCTGAAGCAGAAGAAGAAAAAGGGATCTATTGTCTACTTTTTAAATATTTTATATCTTACCGTTCTCCTAACATGGGACCCAAGAAGGCTTACACCATAGATTAAAACAAAATACAGCTCCATTAACCTCCATTAACCTCCAGTACCTCCATTAACAAAGCAGATGTGCTCCTGGGCATTGCTTCTTTAGCAGAAGATTTGTCACCAGTGGGAAAAATAGCATGCGAAGAATTGCCATTGGGTGCTCACCCCACAAAGAAGAAGAAAAGCAGTTCAACAGAGGTCATTTCCGCACGAGACTTTTACAGTGCTATTATTCCCCTTTCAACATCCTGGGGTTTGCAGTTTAGAGAGGGGCTTCAAAGGCCCCTCTCTAAACTGCTAACCCCAGGATTCCATAGGATGTTGAAAGTGGAATAATAGCAGTATAACAGTCCAGTGTGGAAACAGCCACAGGATCACAGAATCAGAAGGGGCCCCATGGGCCATAGAGTCTTGCCTGCTGCTGTACACTATATTTCAGAGGAAGGAACTGGCAAAACCATCTCCAGAGAATGCATTGTCTAAGAAACCCCAAGAAATTCATAGAGCCGCCATGGGTCAACAGGCGACTGAAGGCACATACACACAAACACGTATCATGTTATTCCAAAGTGGTTATGGCCAAGTTGCACGGTCTTGAACTGATTACCACTCTTGCTCTGCCAACTGAGCTCAGGGACCATTCAACCACTGGACTACAATTCCACGTGGCAGGTCACTAAACGTGGCCAGGGAGGCTGGATTCAGCACGGTGGATTACAAGCTATGCTGACATGGCACTGTGTATTTGGTCTGATATCCCCCTCCCCATGTTCCAAATTCTGGGAACCGCTAGGTGAGCAAATGGTCTCTAACAGCATTCTCCACACATGCATCAAAAAACAGTTCCTGAAATTCTTGGCAAGAGAACGGTGGAATTAAACATGAAACAGGAACAAAGTGATAATCTGGATGAATCCTCTGTGGATGAAGGTGCTGATACTACTGCCAGATCTATCAGGGTGATAGATTATTCAAGTGGATCTCAGTCCAAAAATGAGACATATAATGAGAAATCCAATGTTACTATGTGTTCAACACTTCAGATTTCACCTTGCTTATTCACAAGCTTCTTTCACAACAAGATGGACTAGAGAATGGTGGGGGAAAAAAGCAAACCAATGGATTAAAATTATACAAATAGAGATTCCACCTAAACATTAGGAAGAACTTCCTGACAATAAGAGCAGTTCGATATGCTGCTGCCTCAATCATAGAATCATAGAATCATAGAAATGTAGAGTTGGTAGAGACCCCTGGGGCCATCCAGTCCACCCCCCTGCCATGCAGGAACACCCTCAAAGCACTCCCAACAGATGGCCATCCAGCCTCTGCTTGAAAACCTCCAAAGAAGGAGACTCCACCACACTCCATGGAGGCAGCAGATTCCACTGCCAGACAGCCCTGACTGTCAGGAAATTCCTCTTGAGGTTCAGGTGGAATCTCCTTTCCTGCAGCTTGAATCCATGGCTGGTTGTCCTGGTCCCTGGAGCAGCAGAAAACAGGCTAGCTCCATCCCCCATATTACATCCTTTTAAATATCCGAGCATGGCTCTCATGTCCCCTCTCAACCTTCTCTTCTGCAGACTAAACATACCCAGCTCTCTAAGTCTGTCCTCATAGGGCTTCATGGCTTCCAGCGTCTCACCATTTTGTGGTGGAGTCTCCTTCTTTGGAGGTCTTTAAAAAGAGGCTGAATGGCCATCTATTGGGGGTGCTTGGATGGTATCTTCCTGCATGGCAGAATGGGGTTGGACTGGATGTCCCTTGGGGTCTCTTCCGACTCTAGGATTCTATGATTCAATCCTCACTGAGCTACGTCAGCCAGACTGTGGCCAAGCACAGATTTCAGCTCCAACGTGCATCCCGTCTATGGACTCAAAGTCCTTGCACAACTCAGTTGGATCTTCTCCCCTTGCATTCCTGGCTTCCGTGCTGTCCCTTTAAGGCAGCCCTGGAATGCCTCCTTCTCTGCTTAAGAGGGTATTGATTGGTAACTGATCCCCGAGGCAGCTAATGGGCTATATTGCTTCAGAGAGCGATCAATCAGGGAATACTAGCCTGGGAGATATCTGAGCCCAGCGGGAGAGGGTGGGGGCAGGGAAGAGCCCCAAGAGGAAAAAATAAAAGGAGGGAGGGTGGTATGACGGTTTGTGCCGGATACCGATCATTTATCAGAGCCTCAGTGGCTCATCTGGCTCCTTCCAGGCGATTCAGAGATAGACAAGCTCCCTTCTCCGCTCACCCCAAACAGCATGACTCTTTCAGCTTCTATGCCTCTGATAGCAGGCTAATGCAGTGAACTTTTGCAAATGGTGTTGTTTTCTCATAAGCCTAGCATATAGAAAAAAACCTATATTGCTTGCTCAATCTCTAAGTGCTGGACTGAAATCAGAAAAGTTACATTTTGAGGGGTACAGCTCCCAGAATCCCCCAAACAGTGGCCATATCGGCTGGGAGAGGAGAGTTTCTCTGAGTGGTGGTCTCCTAATTTCCCCCCCCCCAGTTGTGGTGCTGAACTGATATTCACAGCATGAAATGGGGATGCTTGCGGAGACCAGGAGACCTGTACCCTAGAGGTGGCTGCTTATCAATAGGGAGGTGAATCTGAGTTTTAAGGGAGCTAAACAAAGTGCAGAACCTATTTGGGTGAAAAGACTCAGCTCCTTGGATAAACCCTTCAAAGTTCAGACTAAAATCCAGAGTGGATTCACTCTTGCGCTGCCCTGGAAGTCATCAGACTCCACTGCAGATTGCTCTGCATTGGTTGCAGTGTGAAGACAAGTGAAGACACAGTGATTGCAGCTGCCTCCATCATGAGCAGCTGGAGGGGGGCTCATGTAGGTGGAGTGGTGAATCTGCATAGGGTTTCAGTCTGTACAATAAGGCAGTGCTTGAAGGTGCTCAGTGCTATTCCACAAATAGGTCCACCACTTTAGATAGCTGCCTTAAAAGTGAGACTAAAATCTGATGATTCATCTTTCATGGGCATTAACAGCCTACTGGGACTATGGAGGACACTCCTGGCCCAAAAGCATAGGCCAAAATAGGGTTTGACTCACAGGGAGCAAACAACAAACATCTGTTGGGCTGCCTGGGAGATGTTCCAGGTCAGAGACAAAACTACACGGCTTGCTGGGCCAGTGAACTGGATCAGCGTAAGCCAGTTTTGGTAGCAAGCTAGGAGACGATGGGGAGCAATTCACCAGGAATTCTCATGTGCCACCCACTGGGAAACAACTGGGAACTGCAGAAAAGGCATGGTCCAAGATCCTTTGGAAGAACACACAGGTGCAAGGGAGGGCAATTCACATTTGAGTAGGGAGGGCAGAACCTCAGCAGAAGCACCCTCAAAGAAGGCACCATATCATGCATCTCCCAAAACCAAGTCCATGAAGGTTGAGCAATCTGGGGCCCGCAGCTACTGCCAGATTTAAACCTCCACTGTCTACTGACTGTGATTGCCTGGGCTGATGGAAATCCAAAATGTTGCCCAGTTGTGGTGAAACAGTATGCTTTACGGAAGGAAGGAAGGAAGGAAGGAAGGAAGGAAGGAAGGAAGGAAGGAAGGAAGGGACGAAGGAAATGATTCAAGGATGTCATATTCTTAATTTTCAGGGTCTATAAGCATTTTAGCTCTGCCATGACAATGCCACTGTGCTGCTGCCACCACTTATCTGGCGCAGTTACATCGCCAACAGGGTTTCTCTCTAAATCCTGTGCTGTTCTTTTACATGGAGAAAACAAAACAGCCAGGATTCTACATTAGGGTTGTGATGTGCAAATCTCTGCCATGTGGAATTGTGCATTAATTGTGCTATGCAGCTTTTGTGTTGAATGCCAGTGTTGTGCAACCGAAGCAAGACATCAAGTGTGCAACTGAAAGCACAACCATATATGCATGTACATCCTCGTTCAATGTGCAATGATCATCCATGCATAATTTGCATCTATTTGCAATGGCTCTGCACGCACAACTTCCACAATCTTAAACTGAAAATGGACGTTCTGTATTTTGTGTCAACAGTTTTAGGCACCACAATTCAAGAAGGATATTGACAAGCTGGAACGTGTCCAGAGAAAGGTGACCAAAATAGTAGAAGGTCAGGAAACTATAAACTATGAGGAGAGGCTTTGTGAGCTGGGTATGTTTAGCCTGGAGAAGAAAAGGTTAAAAGGTGCCATGATTGCTATGTTTAAACATTTGAAGAGATGTCATGCAGAAGATGGAGCAAGCTTGTTTTCTGCTGCTCTGGAAACTAGGACACAGAGCAATGGCTTCAAAGTACAGGAAAACAGATTCCACCTAAATTTTAGGAAGAACTTTCTTATAGTAAGAGCAGCTTAACAGTGAAACTGGCTGACGGAATTTGGCGGAGTCTCCTTTGTTGGAGGTTTTAAACAGAGGCTGGATGGCCATCTGTCAAAGGAAGTGCCTGGATTGTGCATTGCTGCATGGCAGAATGGGGTTGGACTGGGTGGTCCTTGGGGTCTCTCCCAATGCTATGATTCTCTGCATCAGACAAAAATGTCCAACCATTTACACACCCATAAGGAGATCCATGGGATTTTGGACATGGGCTGTTAGTCGACAGATACAGACCCATGTGGTATGCATCCCTATGTATGAAACAGCCCAGTGAACCAATTCTGAAGTCATGGGGAGAACAGCGGTAGCACATAGCACAGCAATGCGGGGCATTCGCATCCATCATGCTAGTGATCCTGGACACCTGCTATGGTTCAGAGAACTGGGGAAAGGCAGGGGGGCAGAGGAAGAAGAGTGAGGTACGCAAAGGAAAGAAGGAGCAGCAAAAAGCTCCCAAGAAGATGGATGGAAGCCAGATTGTATGATCCATTCCCTGACAGAGTTCCAGGCTGATGAAATATTTAGGATGCTTGTGTAGGGTCCTATAATTGTCATTCTAGCATAAATAATTAAAGGGAAGCAGCCCCGCGTGCGCACGTGTGTGTGTGTGTGTGTGTGTGTGCATTCTGGAGAAGCTTGAAGAGAGAGGCAATTTTTGCTCTAGCTCAGACATTGCCTCTGCAAAGACAGCATCACAAGCAGCACAAGAAAGTTCTCAAAACAGCAAATCAAAGGGCTGGATTTGTACAGTCACTCGGCTTATGGTTGGCTGTGTTGCATACTCACCTTGTATATCACAAAGCCCCAACCCTGCCCCACCGGCTTTCAGTCTGCCAAACCTGGACAGAACAGATGAACACAAATTTCCTTGGCTTGGTAGGGAAACAACAGTGGAATGCCTACATCTACTTTCAGCAGCGGTGGAGGATAGTCCCAGTGTAGGAGAGCCTAGTGGTCTCCAAGTCAGTGGAGAAATGAAGTCACACCAGGTTTTAAATGGAATTTTAAAGGTGCTATCCAAGGTGCTGAAGCTCAACAGTCAAAACAGGTCTAGTGCCTTGCGTAATTCCTTTAAAATTTGGACTAAAATACAGAGTGGACTTACTAGTTTTCAGGCATGGAGGCCACCAGTCAATGCTGGCCAGATGGGGTTGAAATTCAATTCCCAAGCATAGCCAGGGTACAACTAAGTGGGAGGCATGTTGGCAAAACCCAGCCATTCGTAGGCTAAATCCCAAACCTAGAAATGATACAACATCGCTTTCTAACATACTGGAAGTGATGGTATGGCCTATGGGGGAAGGAATGGCTATTGGCTTATACTATGCTTTTCCAAATCTGGAGCCTTTTCACACTATACAATTACAGCACTATGATCCCACTTTAAACAGCCAGAGAATTCTGGGATTGGCAGTTTAGGATGGGGGAGCATTTTGAATTCTCAGCCAGAGAGCTCTAGCATCTCATCAAACTACAGATCCCAGGATTTCACAGGACACAGCCATGGCAGTCCTATAACTCGTTAGTGTGAAAGGCCCTCAGTTCTACTCCTACCTGCCTGCTCAGTTTTTAATCCAGTATAACCTTCTTGTAATTGCTCATATTCTCCTCCCTTTGTACGCTAGCAAGGAGCTGACAAACCAAAACCATCCAGCTAGGTTTATATTTTTGGTTTCTTGACTGCTTTCCAAGTATTTCCATTTTTTTCTTCTTTGTGGAGCAAAGACTGGTTTGGTTTTATCTTTGGCAAATGAGAGAGGCCTGTTTTTGACCCCGTTCATAAACCAAAACAGTGCATCTAACACACGCGCATTAATGTGTCAAGTGGCTCAATCAGATAAAGCATTAACCCAGTCCAACATGGGCTCCTCAAACTGGCACCCTATAGATGCGTTGGGACTATAAATGCCATAACCCTGGCCAGCACAGATGACGGCCATGCTGGCTGGGGATGATAGAAGTTATCATCTATGGACATTTGGAGCCTGGCAGATTGGGAAAGTTCAATTCTTTAAAAAAAAAACCTGGCTACCCTTATTTTTCATTTGAAAAATGCATCTGGCTTCCATGACAGCTGGCAGGAAACACAATGCTGTGGAAAACAAACATTGGCTGTGCAAATGACCAGCTGGCTG